>PVIC010009319.1:0-45925 GCA_004025085.1 Thryonomys swinderianus
CTCAGCAATCCTCCTGTCTCTGCCTCCCGAGTGCTGGGATTACAGGCGTGAGCCACCACGTCCGGCATTGTGGTATGCGGTGTTGATTGTTGGTGGGCGTGTCTCCACACCCAGCATTATATGTGGTTACCGGGGATCAAACTCAGGACCTTGCGCTTGCGAGGCAGGCGCCGGAACCACTGAGCTAACCCTCCGGCCCCACTTGAAAATAGTTTTAACACAAATTTTTCTTATTACCACATGTACTGAATCTCAAATAATTTACCAAATATTATCTAACAAAATTAGAAAAAATGATGAATTAGTTTTACAAATTGGTGAGTTTTATTTTCTTGGGCTTATGTGAAAATAGTTGGAGAGTCAATTGTTCTATTTATATTGATGAAGACTTAAAAATTATAAAAAAGAATAAAAATGATTAAGATCTCTCATCATAAAGATGGTAAATGGTACTACAAATGTTTACTAATAAAATAAAATGTAAAATAAAATTAACCTTTAAGAAATTCAATGAATTATACTAAAAATAATTCTTTATATATAAGCCTGATGATTCTGGGCCTTCTTTGATCATCTCGGAATTGATTTTGATGTCTAAACTCAAACAACATTTATTGCCTATGCATTATGACATCTAGCTATTGACTGCTGTTTCTGAAACATTTGTATTCTTCTTATGGGATACACAGATACATATTTTACTGTATGTTTCGATTTCCTATGTTCTTCCATGGATATTTATATAAACTACAATTCTGTAGGCACAATTATTGTAAGAAGATGAGGAAACAGACTTGTGTATTACTTCCAGGTTCTACTCCAGAGTCACAATATCTTTAGAGGTTTTTTTTGTTGTTTTTTTTGTTTTTGTTTTTGAGACAGGGTCTCGCTTTGTAGTTCAGGCTGGCTCTGAGCTCACTATGTAGTCCAGGCAAGCCTCGAACTCAGCAATCCTCCTGTCTCTTCCTCCCGAGTGCTGGGATGACAGGCGTAAGCCACCATGCGCAGCACTGTGGTATGTGGTATTGATTGCTGGTGGGAGTGAGTCTCCACGTCCAGCATTGTATGTGGTTACCAGGGATCGAACTCAGGACCTTGCGCTTGCGAGGGCAGGCGCCAGAACCACTGAGCTAAGCCTCCGGCCCATACCTTTAGAGTTTTGACTCTCAGCACTTAGTGTGATGTCACATAAACATGTTAGGTAGCAAGTATTTTGGTATCTCTTACTCAAAATATTTAAATCTTGTTTCAACTGAAGGTTTGTTCTATAACTCTTACATGACACCATATTAGCATTATTCAGTTGATTTATATTCTTTAGATAATGACTATTTCATTAAATCATTAGTGTAAGAAAATAATAATGGTATTAGTCATCTCAGATAATGAGGAAGGTTCTTTCAATGTGCTGATAATTTGAATCTACAGTACTAAGAGTAATATGAAACACTTTGTTATGATTCAATTATATGACACTAAATTCATCTTAGGTTACCTTCTTAATTTTAAATATTTTCCATTGCTGATAATTTCATTTTAAAAAAGATTTAGAGCAAGAGCAAAAATATTTGTAGTTATTTGAATACTACTTTGAAAAGCTCACCATAGCAACTGGCTCTACACCCATGCTCATGATGTACAATGCGAATTGGTTAAATTCTGCTGAGTTCCACAGGCTTTGTAAGGCAGAAGAACAACTTAATCTAATATTATAATCAATTCACCTGTGTAATATTTTAAAGGTTGGATTTTGTACTTTATCTCTACTTTTTTTTTTTTTTTTGCTTAATGCAAGCTATATTCTCCATATAATGGGATGGAACATAACTCTAGAAAGGAGAAGAAAAGGGATGAATTCCCTCAACCCACTGGCCACTGAAGGGAATGCTGTGTGATCCTGTCACACTGACTTAGGAAGGTGCAGGTCCTCCTGCCAATTCATTGGAAAGGTTACTGCAAAACTGCTTCTGTTCTCTCATTAAGGAATTAATGCAACATAACAGCAAATCCTTTGGCACTGTTTCTGGTACAAGCAACAGAGACAATTACATGTGGATTCTTCCTTGACAGCAACAGCCTTTGGTCAGGACACTAGCCAGGTGCCCCCACAGCTGCCTTGAAGCATTCACAGCTCCTGAGGATACGTGTGATTTTGTTCTCATTGATCCAAAGCAGAGTGAGCCACTGACATGAAGTAACACCTGGTTGAGCCCTTTCTTTTCTTCTCATTTTCTCTAGTTAGGAACTGTTGTTTACAAATCACTGATTGCACAAGTAGAAGCTTCTATTTTCTGATATTGGCCAGTAGCTCATAATTTCTACTTTAGGTTCTTACAGTACTTCAAAAGCATTCATGCATATACTTTCTTTCTAGGGTTTTTGTGACTACTTTGTTAATAATCCAAATTGCACAGCTGCCTATTTATTGTAAAAGTTATAGGATTACAAAGAATTTTTAAAATAAATATGTTCTAATTGTTCTTCATAATAAGTAATACAGCAAGCCTTTGCCAGATTTCAACACTTCATTTGAAATATAACATATCATGCTTGCCATATAATGTTTTCTAGGATTAAAAAGTAAATAAAACTCAATTTAAGGTTTTTATTCTACATATTTACAAAAAGAGCTTATGCAATTAATAAATACTAGTTTTCTTAGGATTAATATACTACATTACTTATAGAGTATTATTACATATGGAAAAGTAATATTAATTTAAATGTTATAATGCAGCTATATAAATTCTGAATATCCAAGTTACACTATGTTGGATATAAAAGAAATGATTGGAAACTAAGGAAACAGAAGCCAGTACCCGGGAAGTGCTGGGCTGATGCACAATCATGTCCAGATTGGTGGTTTACAGAGGCACTCTTCTATCTGGCTAACACCTACACCACAGAATTTCAGTATTTTTAAAACGTGTACCAATAAAGAATTCAATTTAAAAAATTATTTATTGATGCATTTCATAAACACTTTATGATCATATTTGACATTGAAAATTTATACCAGTACATAATCCAACTTAATTCTCATTTTTCCCATTCACCTGCCCACCCCATAACACCCTGCCCCATATATACCTAAGCTTTATTTCTTTTTTTAATCATCAATTTCTTTCTTTCCTTATTTACTTACCCCATCCCCTTTTTGATTGGTATATTTTCTATTTCACAATATCTATCACACATTTTAGAACTCACATCTTCAGTTCCTCATGCCAGGAAAAGATACTGTATTTACACATCTGTGGCCTATTTATTTCACTTATGAGTGTCTTCAAGGTATGGTATTTTGAGCACTGTGCTGAACATATAAACTACTGTTAGAGTTCAGCATTTAATTTTAATCGAGACCTTTTTAGACAAGTGATAACTTTATTTGATTTTTACTATGTGACACTAATTTACTAAAATTAATTTGTCTTTTTGTGTACTTTAAGACCTCAGTTATCTAACTGTTCATTTCTGAGAGAATCAAAATATTTGGTTAAAGTAACTCATAGATTCAAAATTGGCCAGGCATCCATGAAATTTGACCTATTTGCTGGATATTTGCTTCCCAGATGCCCTCAGTAATGTTTCCTGGTCATACTTTTAATTTTCTCAGGTCATACTTTTTACTTCAGTAACTATCACTCTGAATTTTCAGATGCTTGTGCAGCAGAAATTGTCATGATTTTCTTTTTTTAAAATTAGTACATTTTATTGGTACATTATATATAGCCATCACAATTACACTCCACATAGAGAATTTGTACCAGTATATGACACAACTTAATTCTCATTTTTCCCCCTTCCCTACCCATCCCAGCTACTCTGGCCCCTAAATACACAAGCATTGTTTTCTTTTTTTATTATCATCAATTTTTTTCTTTCTTCATTATTTACCCCTAAAGCCTATTACCCTTTGAATATCTACTATTTCACAAAATTAATCATACATTTTAGAACACATTTATAACTTCAGTTTCTCATACCAAGAAAATATATGATATTTACACATCTGTGACCTATTTATTTCACTTATGAGTATGTACTGAAGGTATGCCCATTTGAGTACAAATGATTCAATCTCATCATTCTTTATGGCAGAGTAATACTCCATTTTATTTTTTAAAACCCACATCTTCTTTATCCAGTCCCCACTTGATGAGCATCTGGGTTGTTTCCAAGATTGGGCTATCACAATCTGAGCTTCTATAAACATGGGTACACATATGTTGCTGCGATATGAATCTTGTAATTCTTTTGTGTATATCCCCAGCAGGGGAATAGCAGGGTCAAATGGAACTTCTAATCCTAGTTTTTTGAGGAATCTCTACACTGATCTCCATAATGGTTGTACTAATCTACATTCCCACCAACAGTGGAGAAGGGTTCCTTTTTCTTCACAACCTTCCCAGCATTTGTTGCTGGCTAATTTCAAGATAGCAGCCATTCTTTGTGGAGTGAGATGAAATCTCAGAGTTGTTCTCATTTGCATCTCTTGAAAAACATTTCTTCATATACTTCTTAGCTGCTTTTACTTCTTCCTCTGAAAAGTGTTCATTTCAAATGTCCATTTTTGAACTAGGTCTTTCAATTTGCGGGGACTGATTTTTTAAAGCTCTTTATATATTTTAGATAGTAGCCCTTTGAGGAATTACTGGTAAAGATTTTTCCCATATTGTTGGTTGCCTTTTTGCTCTGCTGATGGTTTATTTTGCTGTGTAGAAGCTTTTTAATAGAAAGAAATGCCACTTGTTGATTTGTTCTGGTAGTTCTCATGCTATAGAGGTTTTGTTCATAAAGTCTTTTCTTAATAAAAGCTATTTATTAGAAACCAACAGCCAGCATCATCCTAAATGGTCAAAAACTGAAATCTTTCACACTAAGATCAGGAACAAGACAAGGTTGTCCACTGTCACTGCTCCTGTTCAGTATAGTGCTAGAAACATTAGTCATTGCAATTAGATAATCAAAAGAAATAAAAGGAATAAAGACAGGAAAAGAGGTTAAACTGTCATTATTTGCTGATGACATAATACTCTACCTAGAAGACCCTAAAAATTCCACCAAACAACTGCTAGATTTAATCACCAAGTTTAGTAGCATAGATGGATACAAGGTCAATGCTCAAAAATCAATAGCATTTTTATACACAAATAATAGATCAATAGATAAAGAAATTGGTGACTCAGTCCCTTTTACAATAGCATCCTGAAAAATGAAATATCTAGATGTCAATCTAACAAAAGAGACAAATGACCTCTACTCCAAAAACTACAGCACTCTGAAAAAGAACATTGAAGAGAATATCAGAAAATGGAAAGACATCCCTCGTTCCTGGGTAAGGAGAACCAACATCATCACAATGGCCATATTCCCACAACTATTATACAGATTCAATGCAATTCTGATTGAAATCCCAACACCATACTTCACAGAGCTAGAGAAAATAGTCCAAAAATTTATCTGGAACCACAAGAAATCTAGAATAGCAAAAGCAATTCTAAGCAACCAGGACATGGCATGGAGTATTATGATCCTCAACTTCAAACTGTACTATAAAGCCACTGTGATAAAAATGGCATGGTACTAGCAAAGAACAGATCTGAGGATCAGTGGGATAGATTACAAGATCCAGAAATAATGCCAGATACGCTAAGCCACCTGATCTTTGACAAAGGAACCAAACATCCTTAATGGAGGAAAAATAGCCTCTTTAACAAATGGTGCTGGAAAACTGGCTTTCAACCTGCCAAAGACTGAAGATAGATCCATTTCTCTCACTATGTACTAAACTAAAATCAAAGTGAATGAGAGACCTAAATATTAAAACAGAGACACAACACCTGCCTCAAAACAGGTTAGATAAAACTCTTGGAGACATTTGCTTAGGAGAAGACTTTAGGAAGAAAATCTTTTTTATTTTTTATTTTTTTATTTTTCAGACAAGGTCTCGCTTTGAAGTTCAGGGTGGCTCTGAGCTCACTGTGTAGCTCAGGCAAGCCTCAAACTCAGCAATCTTCCTGCCTCTGCCTCCCAAGTGCTGGAATTACAGGTTTGAGCCACCATGCCTGGCATTATGGGTATGCTGTACTGATTGCTGGTGGGCATGAGTCACCAAACCTGGTACTGTTTTATGTGGTTACTGGGGATCAAAGCAGGGATGTTGCACTTGCCAGGCAGGCACTGGAACCACTGAGCCAAATCTCCATCCCCTTCTTTTCTTTTCCCTTTTTTCTTTTCTTTTCTTTCTTTTTCTAAGGGACCTGGTCTTGTTATATGGCCCAGGCTGTCTCAGAACTCACGGGCTTAAGAAATCCTCCTGCTTCAGAATGAGTGAGTGGAACTATGGCATACACCATAGGAGTCCATTAATGCCCCCATCAAGTTGAGACTTTTATGGGTTCAGAATAAATTACTGTGAAGGTTTCCCTCACCCTGAATTGCCTTTGTCTGCCTTAAATCAGAGTCTCCCAAAATAATTCAATTGTCATTCATACCCATCCTGGAAATTTAATAGCTTTGGAAGATAGACTCCTATCACCAGAGAGGTCAGCACTAGAAAAAGAATTCAGCTACAGAGATTTGTCCCAAAACTCTGTTTTCTAGCTACCCCTCTAAAGTCCAATTTATCTTCTTTAAAATTAATTTGTTTTCCCATAAGGATTAAGGATTATTTTTTTCCTCTCCTTCCTTGTCTGAAGAGCATGTCATCCTACAATTCTAACTACTCACCTCTTAGTCACATTTTTCTATGAACTCAAGTATACATGTTAATAAATGTTTCTTTGTTATTTTAAATGGGGGGCCTCAAATAACTGAATTAAGAGGTTAAAGGAAAAGTTTGCCACTAATCCAGCAACTTCCACACAAAGGGACGTAACTTCAATGTGAGAAGTATGACTGTATCTGGTGTGGTTGGCTTGTAAGTTTTCATACAAGAGACTACAAGGTTGCTAACGCTGAAAAGTAGGTCTTTTTGAGAACAAAAACAAACAAAATAAGACAAAGACACATGGCAGGTTTTCATTCCTCATAAATCAAAATTTGCCAAACTTAGAATGTGTGCATTGTTCATCACAATGATGACAAATGTACCATGCAGATAGTCTACTTTTAAACTTGGGAAATGCAAGGGAGAGCAATTTCTGTAAATACCCCGAGTAGTAGTTTGGCTTTCTGGGTTTTATTTTCTAATATGAATTATTTTTTATTGGTGCTAATTTCATAAGTTCTCGGAATACTGGGATACTATTTTGGGAAAATGTTAGCTTAACCTTTGAGAAGTTTATTCTGTTGGCTCAGGCTCAAGAGTCCATATGGACTACTGCCGCTTTGGTGGCATGCAAATGTCAGGATTGTAAAATGTTTCAGACTTTTGAGTCTGGACGAGGTTTCCTCTTCCTGAGACACTCTAGCCACCAGCAGGAGGCCAAAATTGCCAGGAAAGGAGGATGGCTGAAAGTCAAGAGGGTCTTGGGACACAGGCTCTCAGTATATTTGGCAGCACAGTGCTTCTGTAAGAAATTTGGGCATGTACCCAAACTGTTGGGATTAAATCCCAGCTCTGCCACTCACTAGTCATGTGACTGTGAGCAATTTACATAATCTTTCTGGTTGTTCAACTTTTTTCTTCTAAAAAACCAGAAATATTCACATTCAAGTTTTTTCTTGGTATTAAGTATATAATTTTATTTAAAAATGAGACAGGATAGGAAACAGGGAGGTAGACTTTGTGGAGATGGGAAGGCGATCAGAGTATAGAGGGAGAGGGGTTGAGCACACTGAGAAGGGGAAGTAAATATTACTAAGATGAGATATTTATATACACTACCTCTCCAAGATTATTTTTAATAATTATGTATCACAAACATATACTAATAAACATTTTAAAGGCTATTATTTCATTTGAAGCACATAAAATAATTCCCAGTATATTAAACATACTGTAAATATTATTGTTGTGCACAAAGAACTTTGAATAAGATTTGTAGTCAGGAGTCATTTCATTAGCCTTAGAGAAAATATTATCAATAGTCAACTTCACACATCAAGGAAAAGCTTACATATTTCACATATTAAAATCATATAGAGCATGAACACCTATAGATGCAAATGAGCTCTAGAAAGTAGGACAGCTTTTATAGAGTGGAATATTTCTATAGGAAACTTGGTGTGGGAATGTGATGAGGGGAAGGAATATATATGATACAGAAAGAAAATAAAAGAGCATGTATAAGGGGGGAGGAGGGGGGTGTGGGTAGGGATATGGGTAAAAATGAGAATTAACTTGTGTCATATACTGGTACAAATTCCCCAATGTTATATGTGATTTTGAGATGTATATAAATTGTACCAATAAATAATTCAATTAAAAAATCATATAGAAAGCAATACATTTCTTCAAATATGAGAAAATTTAGTCAAATATTTCTCAAACAATATTATTAAAACTTGAATCTTTGGTAAATGCTTTTGCTACACTGGGAATATTTTTCCAGATAAACTGACATTTTAGGACTTTAACATTGTAAGAGTAATGGGTGTTCTAGTTAACTACATTTTGCAAGTGCTAGTTTAGAAAAAAATGATTGTAAAAAGCAAAAACTAGAAACAAAGATATAAAAAATAAATATATATAATATATAATAAATATATATAATATATAATATATAATATATTATATATATGGGGTGGGGGGGCTGGAGGGCAAGGGTATGGGAAAAATAATAACCCAGATACATAATGTATAGGTACAAATTCTTGAGGATGAATGTGATCATAATGTGTTCCTAAAATGTACCAATTTATTAAAAAATAAAAAAAATCAAATGTTCCTTTAAGGAATAATCAGATATTTTAAATGTGCTTCTTTGTAAGTTATAGAGATAGTAATACAGTTCATATATTTATTTAACTTTATTGATCAAGGAATCCTTTTTTTTTTTCTTTTTTTTTTTTTTGCTTTTTGAGACAGGGTCTCGCTTTGTAGTTCAGGCTGGCCCTGGGCTCACTATGGTGCCCAGGCAAGCCGCCGTGAACTTGGCAATCCTCCTGTCTCTGCTTCCCGAGTGCTGGGATTACAGACGTGAGCCACCACGTCCGGCATTGTGGTAGGCGGTGTTGATTGTTGGTGGGCGTGTCTCCACGCCCAGCATTATATGTGGTTACTGGGGATCGAACTCAGGACCTTGCGCTTGTGAGGCAGGCGCCGGAACCACTGAGCTAACCCTCCAGCCCAAGGAATCCTTTTTTGAAAGCATATCATGGGACTAGTCCTTTAAAAAATACTTTAAGGAATGCTAATATAAAAGATAAGTTCAGAAAATCCAAATATGTATTCAAATTAATAAACTTTATTGGAATTGTCCATGTTCATAGCACATCAGTTAACATACACTAATTTCACACCATCCACTGACCAGTTAAAAATTCCAGAAATCACACCAATATCCTAGAGTTCAATTTTCATGCCACATGTTTTCAATAGATAATATTAATAATAGGAATTTGATATTTTAGCTGGTTTAATTTTGTAAACACTTGTTAAATACAGATAATGTTCTTTTTCCAATGTTTCTGGATGTGTCCCATGTATGCCAGAGTTTTGGCAGAAATATCCCCATACTTGGGGTGAAATTGCTCCTAGCCCTGGGAAATGGAATGCCAATGTCTATATTAAAAGCATATATTAAAAGCATATTTGAGGAGTCTAAAAGCAAGTATAAATTTTTACCTGGCTTTAAATAGTTATCATTAATGATTCTATTGATTCCTACATCAGCAATTGTAGTCTTAATATGTAAATACTATAGACTAAACTCCTGGGCATGGGCATTTGGTAAATCATGATTAAAGGCTTAAGTGATGTTGCATAACTTCAAAAATTAATATCTTGATTTCCTTTAAATAGGGGATACCTTATTGGCTAGAATGTGTAGTTCAAGATTGCCTTAGCAAGCTTTCAAGTTTTCAGGACATCAGTAATGACTTCTCATTTACAAACTAATATTTTCTGAATATACATTAGTAGTAGTTACTACTTTCTTCTCAAGGAATTTGAGAAGTAAAGGTGAAAGCTTGAATATGAATAATGAAACTAGATTGCACCTGTATAGTACATTTTGGATAAAAATTGTCCAAAATCATGTTTCTTTGTTTGTCTTCATGACATTGAAAATTGTAGTCTACTTGACAGATCTTATGTGGATAAAGTATGTATTGTATGTAACTGAATTGTACAAATGACCACATGGTAGACTTTATGACTAGAGAAGAACCCTAAAGTTCAAAACTATTGAGTTATTTGAAAGAACACAGTTGAGCACTTCTAGATGCATCTAAACCGGGGAGATTCTAGATGCCTTGACAAATATCCTGCTGGGAAACTGATTATCAAAAATTCCTTAATGCCTTTCTTAATCCCATTTGCTTCACTTTAAAACTTCAAAGTGTACCCTTCTATTAATTATCACATATACTAGAAAACACAAAGATCAAAATGCTATGTTTTATTCATCTAAACAGAGCATCTAAACACCAAGTTACAGCAGAAATGGGAACTTATTGAAGCAAAGGTCATCATCTGTCAAACAAAAGCACAAGAGACTTTCTTTTAGTGGAAAATTCATTAATATTTTATCTGAACATTTCCATGGACTTGCTGTAAAAGCTGTGTTTCTTGGCATTTACTGTGGATGTCAAAATCAGTTACTGTAATTTAAATCTTTTGCTAATACTCTTTTTCAGACTTTCATTTAAAATATACTCATCCTTCCTACAATAGTTAAATCTAAAATATACATTTCTAAATCACACCATAGATACCCATATCAGCCGCACCAAATTTCTACCTTTTTTTTACTGGTAAATATATAGTCCTTCTATTTGAACCCAAATCTACAGGAAATTATTAACAAAACAATGGATAACTGAATTCTTTTAATTGGAACAAGAAGAGAATGATTTCTATTAAATGTTTCCACTGTTAGGTTAAGTGCTAAGCAGTCTCTAAGGCCACCAATGGCCAATGAATTATTAGTTGGTTAACCAAAAAGTAACCACACCTCAAAGTATACTGAAATTTCTTAAATGAAGCCTAACTGTTTGATATTCTAGAGTACATCTCGCATGTATAATTACTCACAATATGCTGTCCTTGCATATCAAAGACACACTAGCGACACCTCTAAGTCTGATAGTACTCTCATCACTGAAATGTACAGGAAAGTTGTGTGTATTCTCAGAACTGTCTTCGTGAAGGAGAGGAGGAATTAAATGAAGGCAGAGTGTTTTCTCCTCACTGTGACTTTTTCTCCCATGTAGGCTCACCTACGAGAACTGAATTATTAGGAGTTTGAAACATCAAATGTGGAGCTAGGTATCCTTGACTTTGTATTCTGGTTCAGGAGGCTGGCAATTCACTCACTTTTACTATGCTCCACTTTCCCACTGTGCTACTGAACATGCTAGTATTATCTAACTAATCGGGTTAGATAATCTGTACCAAATGATTTGCTTGCTATTTGGAATAAATAAACATCAGTAAGAGACAATTCTCACTGTTATGTTTTTAAAAATCACATGGGTGAAAAGGAGAATTGACGTGTCATGTATTGGTGCAAATTCCCCAATGTTATGGGTGATTGTGAGATGTATGTAAATTGTACCAATAAAGAATTCAATTAAAAAAAACAAAAAATATGTATGATTTAGTGCAAATGTTTTCATATGCTTTCCTCCAAAATTTTACCATTTTCATTTGGGATACACAAGCCAACTAAAATGTTTGAATCCTAAGAGGTCTGAAAATTTTTAAAAAGTTAGAGTTCCTATGCTATGTTTGAGCTGAAATCATCTAATATTAATTAAAAAGATCAGGAAAATATTACTACTGTCTTAAAAGAGCAACTGATTAGATTGAAAAAAAATCCATATTAAGAGAAAGTTTTCTTTATAATCATGAATAAATTATTCTGAATTAAAATGCCCTCTGGTAGTAATCATTAAAATTGTAATTATTTTGAAGCAGACAGTGCTTTAATGACTAGTGTCAAAAGATATAATAATAATAACAGGTATCCATTGCATATCTTGATTACTTTTATGTCCTTTATGTAAGAAATCCACCAATGTGGGCAAAAAAGTCTTATGCTACATCTCTCCTGTCAATACCTGGTATCGAGAAGGCTAATGAGATTCATGGGCAGGCTACAGTCCCTTTACTTTGTTTTCAAATTTGGGCAGTTGAATGCATGAGTGTATATACATTTCTGAAAATGAGCTGTAATTTGCCATAAGTACAAAGCCTATCTGTAGGAAGTATCTGCTAGGATTTATTCTAGTTTAGTCTGACTAGTGTTTCTTCAGTAATTTGATATGTTTTGCAAAACATATAGGCATATTCTTAATTATATAGAATATATAGGAGACTCTTCTACATAGTCTTATGTGGCATAGATGACTACATATATCACATATCATAATTAGCCAAATATGACTGAAGATATACTTTTGATCTGTAGACAGATAAGGTGCTACAGGCAGGACAACGATACTATCGAGCATCCTTTTGACTCTTCTGGGTTCTTCCTCAAGATCACTAATGTGCCGGCACTGTTCACTGCCCTTCATGAACTTGTGTGTCACTGTGTTCATCACTTTCCTATTCCTAAAAATGCTGACTGAGCTTTTTAAATGTCTCTGCCTCATTATTTGTTTAATTTCTCATTACCACACATCATTTTCTTTATGAAAACTTTCATTCTTTATCATGTATGTTTTGATATTTGTAATTAGTTTTCTGTCCATTTAAATATAATTTTTTCTCACCTAATATTTTTTCTCCATGGGATCAAAAATCCTTTAGATATTCATATTTTCCGAATGCTTATCCTGTTTCTACAGTAAAAAATAACTTTTGGAGCGTTGCACTGCCTCATAATCATCTATATTATGTTCTTTTCCTTAGTTCTGAAATATTTTAATTGGTTACATAATGGTTTTTGTCTTAGTTTCTGAATAACTTTCACATAAAAAATCTTCCCAAGGGGCCGGAGATGTAGCTTAGTGGTTCCAGGGCCTATCTCGCAAGAGCAAGGTCCTGAGTTCGATCCCAGTAACCACATACAGTGCTGGGCGTGGTGACCCACACCCACCAGCAATCAATGCCACATACCACAGTGCCAGGTGTGGTGGCTCACACCTGTAATCCCAGCACTCAGGAGGCAGAGGCAGGAAGATTGCTGAGTCCGAGGCTTGCCTGGGCTACATAGTGAGCTCAGGGCCAGCCTGAACTACAAAGCGAGACCCTGTCTCAAAAAAAAAAAAAAAAAAAAAAAAATGTTTCCAAGCTTGGAAAGTACATTATTCAAGACAAACACATTTGTTCCACTTTTTTTCCCCATTTGTCTCCTAGTTTGATTAACTATTTAGATGAAGAGCTTAGTGAATTTACTAGCCTTTCCAATTCTGGATGGTTTTATTAGATACAATTCTACTAAATATTCTCCTTTCCCCATGACTCTAGTGCATGGGAATGTGAAAATATGGAGTTCACATCATGAAATCATTAACTGTTACTTTGTTTTTCTTTCTTATCTACTCCACCTGGCTTCTGGCAAAATTCATTTCTAGCCATTGTTTTCCTTGTTACTGACTTTTTACAGAGTACATATCTCTCAAGCAAATAGGGAAAGTAGAAATGTGGGAAGATGCCATAATATTTTAATAAAGAGCACACATCAGTAGAAATGCCTGTCCAACCTTTGGTTTAGACCTTTGCATTTGTGAATCAAAATAAGACAGTGGGGAAAGGCCAAGAGCTTCATTTATTTTTGGAAAAACAAAACAATGGCACGAAATTTAATTCTGTTCTTTTTACTTCAGAGATTTAGAGAATTCTTCACGTTCTCCAGGATAATGTTACCCCAGACAGAATATGGTGCTTATTATTCCTTGATGTTTTTATTATATATGCTTTATGAATACTTTAGAAAGAAACTCTGACATATGGTCAACCAGTTCTACTAAACAGTCTTTTCTAGCAATCAGAACTTTGCTTATTTCACTTCAAACACTTTCATATGTAAGCCAATTTAAATTAATAAAATTTATGTTTTATTCTTACTTAAACGAGTATATTTGGGAGGATATCTCAATTATATCTATCTTGGTAAGTATTGATATTGTTAGGGTGAATTATTAAAATTTGATGTTATTCCTCTTTATTAAAGTATACTTTATATATAATAAACTGCATTTACATTACACAGTGTGATATACATATACACTTCTTATACACATTTAACTTAGGAAACCATCATTATAGTCAATATAGTAGATATTTGTGTTACCTGTATAAAATTGCTTTTGCCTAATATGCAATCCATCCCTCTTCCACAACTACTCTAGAACTAATATAGTTTCTTTTCTTATAGATTAGTGTCCATTTTATAAATTTTTCTATAAATAAAAATACACTGTATTTTTTTGTATGGAGGTGTTTTATTTTGGTTCCTTGGGATTCATCTTTGGTGGTATGTGCTAGTCATCTGTTCCTTTTCATTGCTAAGTATTCTTCTATTATTAATATTTTAAGCATTAATAATTTATCTTGAGTAAATGGGAAAAACTTGAAAGTTTTATTAGTCTTATTCTCAAATTTTATCCAAGTAAAGCAGAGATATTACCTGGGCTATGCAATGACAATGCTTTCTCTATAAAATTTGCTCTTAATATATCTTCCATATACACTTCCCATCTACATTAATTAAATAAATAAAAGCAAGAAGATTATGTCCTGTACAAGTGAGAATAAATCATATTCAATAGCTTCTGTCACATTTTCCTCCTCCACCACACCCTAATCTAGGAGGTGACAGGAAGGAAATGTGGTTGTAGTTTAACTAGAGTTTATTACTAGACAATGACCTGGTTCACTCAATTTTTCTCCCTAATATCTTCTCAATTATGTTAAAGAGACCATTCTTACTTTTGAAATAAAACATGTCAGGGAATGGTTTAAGAATTAAGACAAACTTTAATCCTTCAAAAAAAAGCCCTTTTTTATAAATACGCAAGGAGAAACTAAAAGTTTGGTGCAGCCAAATGACTAGTGTAAGTAGGAATATGATGTCCGTTTCTTAAATTTCATAAACTGGCAAGATGTAGGGAATGAAAAAGAACCTTTAGATTGACAGAAATTTTAAAAATAGAGCACAAAGAAGGTGGTGAAAGCAGAGCCACTTTTTCCTTGTTCAGTGCTTGTGCCCAGTGCCTGCATGGGCAACACATAGTAGGATCTCAAGAAATGTATGTCTTAAAGCATCATGTCCATAAGAAGTGGAGACTGAGCCCAGACAAAGTCTTGGAAATCAGGGAAAACCTATGTATGCTAGTAGAATACCACGTGAGATTTTAAATCTACTGATGAAAAGTGTGGGGAAAATGTTATAAAGCATACAGTTGCCTACCAAGATTAAGACAACATGAGTAATAGGAAATTTATTATTTAATTTATTTAATTTTATTTATTTATTAGTTTTGAGACAGGGTCTTGCTTTGTACTTTAGGCTGGCCCTGAACTCACTATGGTGCCCAGGCAAGCCACCGCGAACTCAGCAATCCTTCTGTCTCTGCCTCCCGAGTGCTGGGATTACAGGCGTGAGCCACCACGCCCGGCACTGTGGTATGAGGTATTGATTGCTGGTGGGCGTGAGCCACCACGCCCAGCATTCTATGTGGTTATCAGGATCGAACTCAGGACCTTGCGCTTGCGAGGCAAGCGCCGGAACCACTGAGCTAAATCTCCAGCCCCTAAATTTATACTTTAAACCTTTAAAGTATATGATGAATTTGGAATATAAAAACGATAGAGAAAAATGTAAGATCACATAGCTTAATTTTTTATACATAATGAAAAATAAAGACAACATATTTTTTTTATATTTGACAAAGTTGGAAAGTTGTAGCTTTTAGTGACAAACCAAAGTCATAGATCTAACAGTGAAGTATTACCATATTTTTAAACTATGAATTTTTTATTTTTCAAATTATAAATATATTGTGTAAATTCTATTTCAAAAATTTTATATATCAAAGAATAAAAACAACTTTTCTATAAAAGAACAAAAAGGAAAGGGTTTTCTGAAAGGAAGAAAATGTTTGTATTATATAAGTGTATGAATGAGATAGTTCATGGCATTTGGAACCTACTACAGTATGTGAAATTTTATCAACATAAAACACAAAAGCAATAAAAGGTAATTTCAGAATCAAATGGCATTTTCTTTTAGAAATGATCTCTTTGAAATCACATTATAATATCTTAAAAGGTGAATTTTGTATTACTAATACTATTTCCTAAAAGCCTGAATAGTTACTGACTTTGTGCTTGATGAATTCAAATAACAATCCATTTTTGGATCGATTTTCTGACATCCAAAGTAATGACATGTAAAATAACATTCACATTTTATCTTATCTTTTAAAATGACTTACTTTCCTTTTTAACTAAGAAATAGATGTGGTCACAGTAGCTTTGGACTTACATTTCCAGCTCCTGACTCATTGAAAAGATGAA
The DNA here is from genome assembly GCA_004025085.1 of Thryonomys swinderianus. Classification (NCBI taxonomy): domain Eukaryota; kingdom Metazoa; phylum Chordata; class Mammalia; order Rodentia; family Thryonomyidae; genus Thryonomys; species Thryonomys swinderianus. The sequence goes on from PVIC010009319.1 coordinate 16,580, forward strand.
TGTCACCAGCTTATTCCACAGACTGTTGTGATTGATATTTTATGACTAAGCTACTATCAGAAGACTCAATTTCAGAATGTGAGATCACAGATGAGCATTTTTAGGATTACAAAAAGAGAAACAGACAACTATCTGGTACATAATATATTACAATCACTTCACATGAGAACAGATATTTCAAAAGATAGGTTGTACATTTAATTCTTATTCCGAATTAAATTTCATAAATAGGATTTAGTAACAAAGCAAGGAAATACCATCCTATTTTACAGAATAATCACAAAAATGTTGAGGATTCCCGTACAAACCTACTGTTTATTATGAAATTTTATATACTGAAATAAAGTATATTCGGACAACAAACATGTATTATCAGTACATAGTTTTATTAAATGGGAGGATTTGAAGTAGTATTTGGCTATATCTGATTTTGTGTACTTAAGAAAAAATCTTCCAAATAAGAGTTCATTTTACAACCATCTTCATAAAATCTTGCTTTTTTATCCTCAAAGTAATTATTCACTTGGTGCTGTTGGTGTATATCCTTTTATTAATCTTTGGATATGTTTAGAATTAGCATATACATATCAATTAAACAATTGATGTTAATTTATTTGTGATTTAAAACAATGCAACATGTCCAACATCATTGTTTGGAGGTCTTTTAAATATTACTTAAAATAAGGCACACATACATACATACATACATACACATATATGTATGTATATATATATGTATATCTATATCTATCTATATATACAAAGTTCTGTTTTCTAAAGTTCAAGTTTATCTACATTAATGAATGTATACCTGTTTTATCCGTTTTAGCTGCTATATAATATTCCACAATAGGACTCTTCCAAGGGTTATTTATTTGTTTAACTAGTAGGTTCTTTTCAAATATTGCTACTAAAAACAATTATGTATTGGCCATTTCTTTTTTGTTTGTTTTTTTGAGACAGGGTCTTGCTTCGTAGTTCAGACTGACATTGAGCTCACTATGTAGTCCAGGCTAGCCTGGAACTCAGCAATCCTCCTGTCTCTGCCTCCTGAGTGCTGGGATTACAGGCGTGAGCCACCACGCCCGGCACTGTGGTATGTGGTATTGATTGCCAGTGGGTATGAGTCATCATTCCCAGCATTGTATGTGGTTACCAGGACTGAACTCAGGATCTTGCACTTGTGAGACAGGTGCTGGAGCCACTGAGCAAAATCTCCGGCCCGTATCGGCCATTTCTGATCACATCATTTTTTGCCACACATGAGAATTTTATTATACTATACATCTGAAAGTAGGGTTTATAGACTGCAGAAAGAATGCAAGCATCTTCTTAGCAACTTGCTCTCCAAAGTGATCATATCAATTTTTATGCAACCCCGAGTATGGTAGCTTGTTTCCTTACATCTTTATAGCTTCATATGGTTACTTTTAAGAAGTTAATTTTTAAATTGACATAAAGCTGACATTTATTGTACCCTCAATATGAAATATATTAGCTAAAATGTAGTGATGCCGTTGTTATTTATGATGGACAATCTTGAGGACTCATGGACCTCTCAGAAGAATGTAGATCCTCCTGCTTGAATTAAGCATGTTTAACAACACACATCATCTACAGACAAGACCAAGTTCTTCATCCTTGAATCTACCCATGTTCCCCAAAATAAAAAGATTTAGATTCTCCAGCATCCAAGAGAGGAAATAAGTGGAAAGATACACTGGTAAGACCCTGCAGCAGACATGCCTGCCTTCCACCCTAGAGTTTTCCTCACTACATGATCTTGCACAACTCAGGCCCGCTGATCTTCACTTTCTCCAACGAAAAATGGTGATTCTAATTGCTGCTTAATGATATTGCTTCAAAGGTACAAATCAGATAACATGTATAATTCACATAGTATGATACTTAGCAGAAATAAATGCTAGAAAATTTTCATCTACCATCTTGTGTGGAGTTGGGCAAACTGTAATCTTAAAGGCAATTAAATAATATAAAAGTCTTTCACATAGAATAGATACAATGTATTTTCCTCTTTTTCTTTACATTCCACAGCATTCTAGCAAATATTATCTAACCAGAACTCTTGTTAGTTTTTAGATATACTTTGAAATCACCTAGGGTTTAAATTTTAAAGCACAGCTAATTTTCTGGATATATCCAAATTACATCAACAACAGAGTCTCAGAGAAAGAAGTATCGGGGAGATATGTTAGGCTTCAACATTTTTCTGTATCATAGTATGGGGTGTTTGGGGAAAGAAACGTTCTCTACTCATATTTATATTGCTCAGGTTGGCACATAGAATTTTATATTCTAGAAAAATTAGTGAATTAATGAAAAGTTATTAATATTTTTATTATTTCCTATGAAAATTAAGTTTTAAAATGGGAAATATTCCATTGCAAAATCAAATGACCTTCACAAGAGGAAACACAAAATAATGTTACTTTACCAGTTATTTTACACAGAAAATTATAAATTTCATACTTCAATTTGGTTTGAGTCTGCTACAACAGAAGCTGCCAAAGTTAGATAACTAAAATACAGCAAGGAGAAAGAAAGGGCTGGGTGGGTAAGGACATCACTCTAATATTTGATTTTAAATTCTAAATCAGCAAAACACACTTTCTTATTCCCCTAGGTACTGTAAGGACTAGAATGTTATATGCGGTCTTTGTTCCCTTAAAGCCACTGTTTTTAGGGAAAAAAATAGAAGATTGAAATTTGTAGCAACAGCCTCAAAGTAAAAGCAAAACAGTCTCAATTGCGGTAAGCAACTGGAGATTGAAAGTCTAGATATTATTTACAACTCAAAAAACAAGAAGGGTACATATTGATTTTAAGTATATAAATGCTGTAAAGAAGGCAGAGAAGTTATAGTGCAGTCACGAAATATTTCATTGTGTCAATCAGTAAAACTTCCATAAAAGGAAGCTGAAGGAGCAAAGAAAGTCAAGATGGGAACTACATTAGATTTGGGAAGAAACTGATGCCATCCACTTAGGCCAGACGAGAAATTCCTGTGGCTTCTGCAGCCTTGCTACAGTCAATAACCGGAACTGCCCTTTGTCCAACTGCTAATGCCAAAAATGTGGGAGTCAACCACATTCTTCTTTGTTATACATACTCAAATCATTGTCAGCAAGTCTTCTCAGATTTACTTGAAAACATAACTAATTCCGTCCACTTCTCTCCATCTATATTGCCACCAAGCCAGTTCCAGGCATCTTTTTTCTTGACACAATTAATAAAAGAGTGTTTTAACTGGTTTATTTGCTTTAATGATTGATCTAACCTCCACACAGATAAAAACTAATGTTTTAAAGAAGGAATTCAGTTTATATTACCTTATACTTGAGAACTTTCAGTGCCTTTCAAAAGCCATAAAATGCAATTCAAACTTACTTAAAGCTCTAGATCTTAGAAGCAGAGATTTCAGCGTATTGTCATGACACTGTGCTCCATCGTTTGCTACAGTCTGGCTAAAATTGTTGTCAACATGGAAACCTCTTTCTAAGGTCATTTGACACACTTTCCTGTTCAGCAGCTCTGTTGGCATAGCTTGTTTGTTCTCCTCCTTCCGAGAACTTAAAGATCATTTCAAGAGCATTCCTTTGACTTTTGTAACCAAAATAGGTCAACTATCATAAGAAACAGGTATTTTCCTTGTTGTAGTAATACATAAGGAGGAACAGTTTTTCCTTTATTTGCATGTAAATTTTTGCAAAAATTCAAGTATAGCTTTGACCATTATATCTCAGGCACATGGGACTAGGCCTGTATATAATGTGACAAATTCAAAACATTTAATGAACGAATACTTACTTGTAGGATATCTGAAGATATTTAAAAAGAGGTTAATTAGTGAAAAGTTGGAATTACATTATTATATTTTATTTCATTATTTTGTGAAATTTTATATTTCATTTAATTTATTCATTCATTATAAAGATATCAATACTGAAACAAAATGAATACTTCAATAAATAAAAATGTAGCTCTTATAAAGACAATAAATACAATTTATTAGCTTTGAATCCTGTTTCTGGTTTATAAGATAAATAAGAAAGTTAATTACACAATTATTGTCCATAAAGTACTATCTCTGTGTAGAAACTTATATTTTTAAAATCAGTGAATTTATACATGCTAATGTATATATTAGTGATATATATCTATAATAAATGTTTCAAAATTAACTACACATGGTATTTTAATAGAAGTAGACATTATAGCTGTTATTTTAGTTTGTCAGAATATACTAGTTTGTTCTTTACAATAATAGAATATAAAATCACACAAATTAAAATGTTTCCTATTGACATTAACTGACACTGTCTCAGAAAAATAGGTAATTTCTGGCATTTGATTCTTTACAATATTAGGGAAAGGCTTCATATATTCCAGATGGGTTCACTGTTTACCACCATATGGCAATGTTGTCAAACAAAGGACATGTAAATTTGGAGCTTTGAAGTCAGCACATTGAATTTGTGAAAGTACACATGAATTATTTAAGAAGTGTGAAAATAACACTGTTGCATAAGAAAGCTGGTTAGAGAAAAGCAGAGGCAGGCTCTGGTAATGCACCCTGTGCTTTTTATTTTGGACCTTACACATTTTAAGTGTATTGATTTTTAAAACATTCTGTCTAAGCAAACTTTTCAATGAGACATTTTAATGGTTCTTTAACATACTCATAGTTGTTTTAGTTAATTGAATTAACTCACCAATATTATCCCAGATAATCCTCCTAAATGCCTCCTAAAACCAAGTATATCACACCAATGAAGTTACCAATAAAGTGAGAAATGGAGGCATATTCAAATTAGATAAAATTAGAAAGAATCACAAAACTGACTGTGTCTCAGTTATTTTTCTCCTTGCTGGGACAAAATACTTAACATCCACTAGTTAAAGAAGAAAAGGTTTATTTTGTCTCATAGTATGTACAGGTTTGAGTACATAGTTGCCTGGCTCCAAGCCAGAGTGGCATAGCAGAGTGGCATCACACAGGAAAAGCAGTCTATGGCATTCCAGGAGGAGGAGGCAGCAAAATGACAAGGAATAGCAACCCTGCCTTTCTTCTCTCCCTGAATACTCCATCTAGACTATAAGTCCATTGATTGGTTCCACCACCCAGCATGTGGCTTCCATTATCTGGACCCATTTAGTTACTACACACCTTTAATTCCAGTATCACATACCCTAACTCCAGTCACCTTTGAAACACCTCACCTATGACCATGTGAAACTTTTGGGGGGCACATATATACAAGCTACTAAAGTGATTAGAAAAATGTGAGCAAGTTTGGAAGCCACAGATTTAATTCAGAGCTACAAACAGAAAACTATGAGAAAGTAAAACAAAATGAAAATGAGTAAAATAACAGCTATCACCTGTGGGCCTGAGAAAGGGGCAGAAACAGTCAACTAGAACAACAGAAGAACACATCATAGATAGAAGCTACCTGGAAGGAACCCACAAACAGTGTCATCCAGAAACAATCACTTTAGAAGGGATTTCATTTTCCCCACTGCCTTCCAACACCTCTGCTCAGTTTGTTAGGTTGAGCATACTTCTAGTTGACATGAGAAGTAAAATTACTCTCAGTTTCCTTTCAGAAGGAATTTGTAAGGAAGAATTTCCTTACAAACTCATAACCACAAAATATTAATTACTCATATTTTAACAAGAACACAGTATGCTATACTTCAGTGTATGTAACACCAGCTTACAAAGCTCCTTATATACTCTCCTGCGTAAGCTCACAAAGGCATTCAGTAGTTGCAACACTTTGGATATGGAGTGTCCCCCAGAGCTCAGCATGGTAAAGGTCACTGGAAATACTAAAAACATTAAAGGTGGATCTTAATATAAAGCCTTCGGGTCTCTGAGGTCAGGCAGTGGAAGGAAATTATGGGATCTTATGCTCTTCTGTTTATTTCCTTCCCTATTTATAAGGTGAGGACGTTTTCTCTGGCCTATGATGTTTCCCCACCTCAGGCCTAAATGTAATCTGTCCAGCCGACCACAGATGAGAATTTTTGAAACTCTGAGCCAAGATGTTATGGTTTAGGTCTAAAAAGTCTTCTCAAACTCTCATAAGTTCAGAAGTGACTTTCTAAAAGGTCATTAGACTGTGGGGACACTAAATCCAAACTGCATACGATGTTAGGAGTTAGGGGCCTGTCAGAAGAGCTGGGTCAATGGGGGCATGACATGAGAGGGCGTATCTTTGTCCCTGTCACCTCTCTTTTCTCTCTGATTCCTGGTTGCTATGGCTTCAGGAACTTTCCTTTGTTATGCTTTTCCCATGGTCATTTCTGCCTTGGAGCCACCAAGCCATAGACTGGGCCCTCTGATACTGTGAACCTGTAAATGAACTTCTTTTTAAATTGCAAGTGTTATTTTGACCCAGTGACAGAAAAGTTTAGGAGCTATTAATTTCAGGTATTTGTTATAGCAATGGAAAGACGACTAACATACAGATTAAAATCCTGGGTTCTAGAGTAAGATTCGCTGTGGTCAAACCTCAGGGTCTTCACTTATCAGCTATGTACTTTTGGCCAAGTTTCCGACTGATGTGCCTATACTTCTGTAAAATGTAGCTGGTAGTAACACCTCCTGCTGAGTGTTGTGAGGATTCAATTAATCAATACATTTAAAATACTGAGAATAGCTCCTGGTATGTTGTAAGTGCCTAGTAAATGCTAGCTTTTGTTTTCACTTCACAGGGATAGAAATGAAGTCCAGTGAACTCAAGGGATTGAAGGCACAAAGTTTTCAAACAATGGTGAAAGGTAGTGCATGACATAGGCTTTCTGATTTATAATACAGAACTTTCTATACTCTACACAGTGACACAATCACAGACTTCTATTTTGTTTAGTTTAATTTTCCCAACTATATTTTTGCTGGATTTCTTGTGACTGCTTGTCTCCACTCTGTCATCTTTATTCAGAGTAGTGGGTGGAAAAAGTAAAGTTTGGTACATACCATGGTAATGTCCTATTGCTATAGTTGGGGTCTACAGTGTTGCTTGGATTTTTATGGTAAAGGACTGGTAAAGGCTGATGCTTTAGGGAGGTAGTGAAATGTTATAGTGGGACCTAGTAGGTGTTCAGGTAACTAGGGACAACCACTTAAAAGGATCTGGGGTCCTGATCTTTTCCTCTCTCTTTTCACTCCCTGGTTTCACTCATCCTATGAACAATTTTGTTTCTACCCATACTTCTCATACTGATACTCAGCCTTGTTATAAGGAAAAACAAAAACAAAACATAACAACAAAAAATCCACCCCACTAACATCAGACCAAATCCTCTAAGACTGTGAGCTAAAGCAAATCCCTTCTCTAAGAACTTGATTGTTGTTTGTTGATGGAAAGCTGATCAATGCAATTATTAATTTCAACATAAGGTTAATTACTCTATTAACAATAAGCTTGGGCTGGAGGGTTAGCTCAGTGGTTCCAGCGCCTGCCTCGCAAGTGCAAGGTCCTGAGTTCGATCCCCGGTAACCACGTATAATGCTGGGCGTGGAGACACGCCCACCAACAATCAACACCGCATACCACATTGCCGGATGTGGTGGCTCACGCCTGTCATCCCAGCACTCGGGAGGCAGAGACAGGAGGATTGCTGAGTTCGCGGCAGCTTGCCTGGGCACCATAGTGAGCTCAGGGCCAGCCTGAACTACAAAGTGAGACCCTGTCTCCAAGAAGAAAAAAACAAAACAAAACAAAAACAAAAACAAAAAAAACAATAAGCTCATTCACATATAGTGTTTGCAAAGTGTTGTCTCTATTATAGGTCTAAGTGAGATGATACAATTTTGAATTTTAAAACAGATTTTTACCACCTATATTTCCTATTCAGATAGTTGCAAACAATTGACTACTGGACTTATTCAGTGTACTGACAAAGGCATTATGAATGCTGCTTGGTACCTGGTAGGTGATGGACAAATATTTGCTAAATTAATGATCTAACTAACAATGATGTTTTACTTAATATATTGCCTTTGTTAAAGCTTAAGAGAGTAAACTAATTCCAGAGGACTTTTTGAATTATTTTCTCTAGATCTGTGAAATATTCACTGGGATTTCAGTAGGGATTGCATTAAATCTATAAACCAATTTTAGAAGTATAGCCATTTTGACAACATCAGTTCTTCATACCAGGAACAAGGGATATCTTCCCATTTTCTGATATCCTCTTTGATCTCCTTTTTCAGACTACTGTATTTTTCAGAAAAGAGGTTTTTCACCTAGTTTGTTAGATTGATAACTAGATATTTCATTTTTTGGATGCTAATATGAAAGAAATCTGAAGAGACCTAGAATAGCAAAAACAATTCTAGGCAACAAAGACATGGTGGGAGGTATCACAATCCCCCACCTTAAACTACACCACAAGGCCTGGCAAAGAAACATATCCAAGGGCCAAAGGCACTGATTAGAAGGTGCCGAAACAACTCCAAACATATTAAGCCACCTCATCTTTGACAAAGGAGCTAAACAAACTCAATGGAGAAAAGACAGCCTTTTTGATAAATAATGCTGGAAAAACTTGAATTTCAACTTGTCAAAGGTTTCACTATATACTAACCTGAAATTGAAGCAGATTAAAGATCTAAATATTAAAGCAGAAACATTAAACCTTCTGGAAGATAGGGTAGGTAGAACTCTTGGAGACACTGGTGTAGGAACGGACTTTATACGCAAAGTCTCAGTAGCATGGGAGGTAGAAAAGGATCAACAACTGGGATCTCATTTTATTAAGAAGCTTCTGCACAAAAAGACAAAGTACAAGTAGAGCAAAAGACAACCTATAATTTGGGGAAAATTTTACCAGCTGTTCCTCAGACAAAATGCTCCTGTCTAGAATATATAAAGAACTAAAAAAGCAGACTCCCCAAATTTAGTGACCCATTTCATAAGTGGGCATCTGATATGAACAGACATTTCTCAGATGAAGATAGTAAAATCAGCAAAGAAGTGTATGAAAATATATCCAACATTACTTGTCATTTGAGAGATTCAGATGAAATCAACACTGAGATTTCATCTCACTCCACAAAGAATGCCTGCTATCATGAAATAAAGCAACAACATGGGCCAAAGACTTAGCTAAGTGGTTCTGGTGCCTGCCTAGCAAGAACAAGGTCCCTGGTTTGATCCCTGCTAACCACATACAGCAATACCAGGCATGGTGACTCACATCCACCAGCAATCAGTACCACATACCACAGTGCTGGCATAGTGGCTCATGACTGTAATCCCAGCAATCAGGTGGCAGAGGCAGAAGGATTGCTGAGTTGGAGGCTTGTCTGGGCTACATAGTGAGTTCAGGGCCAGCCTGAACTACAAAGTGAGATCCTGTCTCAAAAAAGAAGAAAGAGGGCCGGAGGATTAACTCAGTGGTTCCAGCGCCTGCCTCGCAAGCACAAGGTCCTGAGTTCGATCCCCAGTGACCACATACAGTGCTGGGCGTGGAGACTCACGCCCACCAGCAATCAATACCACATACCACAATGCCGGGCGTGGTGGCTCACACCTGTAATCCCAGCACTCGAGAGGCAGAGACAGGTGGATTGCTGAGTTCGAGGCTTGCCTGGGCTACATAGTGAGCTCAGAGCTAGCCTGAACTACAAAGCGAGACCCTGTCTCAAAAAAAAAAAAAAAAAAAAAAAAAAAAAAAAAAAAAAAAAAAAAAAAAAAAAAAAAAAGAATAAAGAAAGAAAGAAAGAAAGATATGCTAGTGGGGTTGTAGGGAGAAAGGAACCTTCCTCTATTGTTGGTGGGAATGCAGATTCGTACAACCACTATGGACATCAGTGTGGAGATTCTTCAAAGCAATAGGATTAGAGGTTGCATTTGATCCTGCTATTTCCCTGCTGAGTATATTAATAAAAGAATTAAAAACATCATACAACACTGACATATGTGCACAAATGTTTATAGCAGCTCAGTTTGTAATAGCTAAACCTTGGGAACATATCAAATGCCCATCAACTGGAGACTTCATAAAGATGTGAGTTAAAAAAAAATAAAATAGAGTACTAGCCATAAAAAGTGATTATTTAGAGACTTTTTCTTTTAGCTAAATGGATGCAGCTTGAGGCCACATTCATAAGTAAAATAAATAGGACACAGATATCTAAATATGATATTTCTCTAGTGAGGGAAACTGAAGGTGTAAATGATGACCAAAATGTATGATAGGTATGTGGAATAGAAAGAAAATGTTAAAAGGGAATGATGACTGGGTGGGGTGAGGTAAAAGGAAAGACAGGAAAAAAAAATTTGATGATAAAAAAACAAACAGAAAAGTTTATGTACACAGTGGGGTGGGGGATTGAAGGGAGAGCAGGACAATGGGAAAATAAAAATCAAGAGATATTATGCATAAGCACAAATTTCCAATGACGAATGTGATCATAATGTATTCCTAAAATGTACCAATAAACTCAATTTCTTAAAAAAATCTAAAACACGAGAGAAAATTGCTTATAATTAATTCCAGAAGACAAGAACATTAGATTTCCTAGATTAAATATGAATGCAGAGGATCATCAGATCACACCGTGTAGTTCCTACAGCTAGAAAAACTACCTCACTGTGTTTAATGTAAGCCTAGACAACTGAATAGAATCCTGAATGCTATCATGGCAAATTAGACAGTCTATTGAATTTTAGATTGTAGCAATTCGGGGTTTCACCTCTACATCTTTCAAGATATAGTTATTGATAACAAACTATACAAAATAAAGCATCTCATTTAATAATGACCAAAATATAGTTGTTCTGATAGAGGAAAGAACAAACCAGAAATGAACCCAAAGTAACATTTTATTATAATTCCATCATGGATTATTTACATGAACACCACAGGCATATGTGATGGAGCTTTTGACCACTAGTACTGCAAATAGAGGAGTGAAAAATATATTTATTAAAATGTCTTCACTTTGCTATATCTATGCCAGTCTATCATCTATATATCTATGTATCTATCTCTATCATCTATCTATATCTATCATCTGTCATCTATCTATCTATCTATCTATCTATCTATCTATCTATCTATCTATCTATCTATCATCTACCTATCCACCTACCTACTTACCTATCTGCCATCTGCTCTCAGCTTTATTTTAGCCCGTTTTTAATTTCTTTTTTTACATTTTTGAAATACTAACTTACCAATCTGGGCTCAAATTTGCAATTCTCCCTTTTCAATTTCCTTCAGTGTAAGAATATAGAAATGAAGTGCCAAATCCTGCTCTTGATTAGAATTTTTAAACATCTCATAATAATGGCTATCAGACAGTATATAAAAGAAATGAAATAGAACATTGTAGGGCCTGACATTTATTTGCTGCTGGCATTCAGTTTTGCTTAAATATCTTTATTGCAATTGGAGGAATATCTTTACATCTCTTTAAATAAACTCAAGCTCCTGCTATAGAAGTTCTGAATAAATGATTATGATTTCTGATGCATAATTTAAGAAATGATCATTTTCCTTTTAAATTATTAGAAATCTACATCTTAAACTTTCTATGACTGTATTCTATTTGTCAAGAATTTAGTAAAGTAACCATAATTACCAACTTATGGTTAATATTTTGCTTTAAAACATAGTTTTCCTTTTACTTAAATTCATGTAGACCTTTTTCATATGAACAAATGAAAGGATAGAAATGCATATGGAGAGGAAGAGAAAACAAAACTAAGTTATGATATGTATAGGTATCAAAATTCACATCAAATGTCCTCAGTATGTATCAAAAATATGTAGTAAGATTAAAATAAATGAACCTTTCAGTGAAGTCTTTTGAAATGTAAATATTTAACATTCTCCTTCTGTTTAAAAGTGAACCAGTAACAAATGCTGGTGAGGCAGTGGAGGAAAAGAAACTTCTCCATTGTTGTTGGAACTGTAGACTTGTCCAACTTCTATGGAATTCAGTGTGAAGATTCGTAAAAAGACTAGGATTAGAGGTTCCATTTGACTCTGCTATCACCCTGCTAGGAATATACACCAAAGAATTAAAAAAATCATATCACAGTGACATATGTGCAGCCATGTTCACAGCAGATCAGTTTGTGATAGCTTAGTCTTGAAAACAACTCAAATACCCATCAACTGAAGACTGGATAAAGAAGATATGTTTTTTTTTCTATAAAATGGAGTATTACTCTGCCATAAAGAATGATAAGTGTGAGCCATTTATACTCAAAATGCCGTACCTTCAGGACATACTCATAAGTAAAATAAATAGGTCACAGATGTGTAAATATCATATCTGTTATCTGGTATGAGAAACTGAAGATATTAATGAGTTATAGAATATATGATGGGTATTGGGAAATAGAAAATATTCAAAGGGAAATGTGGTGGAGGGGTGAGTAATGAGGAGTAAAGGCAAAATGTGATGTAATAAAAAAAGGGAAACAAAGCTTATGTATTTAGGGGTGGAGGTTGTAGTGTGGATAGGGGAACAGGAAAAATGAGAATTAAATTGTGTCATATACTGGTATAAATTCCCAATTAGAATGTGATCATGATATGTATCTACAATGTATGAATAAAAATTAATAAAGAAGTTACATATATCTGACAGAGGGTATTTTTGGAATAAACATTGCTGTTGATATTTATAATAGGATTCCAAACTTACTTTCAATTTGTGCTCCATTAATCTTTTCAAGAAGTTACAGTAAAAGGGTCATCTACCTTTAAAAGTAAACATCAACCGGGCTGGAGGGTTAGCTCAGTGGTTCCTGGGCCTGCCTCACATGTGTAAGGTGCTGAGTTCGATCCCCGGTAACCACATGCAATGCTGGGCGTGGAGACTCACGCCCATCAGCAATTAATACCGTATACCACAGTGCCGGGTGCGGTGGCTCACGCCTGTAATCCCAGCACTCGGGAGGCAGAGGCAGGAGGATTGTTGAGTTCAAGGCTTGCCTGGGCTCCATAGTGAGCTCAGAGCCAGCCTGAACTACAAAGCGAGACCCTGTCTCAAAAAAAAAAAAAAAAAAGTAAACATCAACCAAAGTCTAGAATATGCATTTTAATAATTTTTTTACTTTATGAAAATAAAGCAAAATTTTCTCATAAAGTAAAAAAATAATAATAGTTAATGTACTGTGGGTTATTACTTATGAAGTAGCTACTGAGAGTAAAGGACAGGGACAGAAGTGGTTCTCCCTTCAAAGGAGAAATAAATACGTACCAGCACAAGTCTTTCTTTTCAATGAGCTAATAGAAGCTGGTAAATCAATTAGTACATATTAAAATATTTTGAAACAATGAAATAAGTACTTTTGGAATTATTTCATTTCTTACTTCCTTCTATCCTGTGTTTTACTCTTGAGTTACACACACACACACACACACATTTTGTACATATATAAAAATTTCATGTAAGAGAAACTATGTGATAGTTTCTGTATTAATAATCCTATAAATTCAAGTCTCCAGAACTGTTTAGAAATAAATTATATTTTATATGGAAATAATTTTGCATTTTTTTGGAAAAATATTATTCTAGCTGTGAAAGTTATTCATTCAAAGTTGGCTAGTTGTGATTTACTTACAAGGAACTCTTATCACATGAGAAATAATTCTCTGCCCTATTCTTTCCTACACCTCAAGGATGCTCTGTCTTCTTGATGTCTTCCTGGATACAAGAGTGTGGAGAAAAATACTGCTTATCTCAACTGTAAAATAAAAAAATATAAGATAAAATTCATAATATTTATTTATGTAACACTAACAAATGCTGTTAAAATAGATAATTCCTTGCCAGGTATGGTGGCTCATGCCTGTAATCCCAGCACTCGGGAGGCAGAGATGGAGGACTGCTGAGTTTGAGGCTTCCCTGGGCTACATAGAGAGCTCATGTCCAGCCTGAACTAAAAAGTGAGACCCTGTTTCATATATATATATATATATATATATATATATATATATATGTATGTATATATATATGTGTGTGTGTGTGTGTTACACTCACACAAAGGTAATACCTATAAAATACAATAATAATGAATTCTCCTAAAAGTCTATAAATAAATTACTTTCATCTCATAGTTTTTTTTAGAAGTAGTATACACACATATACATATATATTTATATTCAAATAATAATTTCTACATAATACACTATGTTCTCATAATTTTTCAAAAATAATATTGATTCAGGACCACTTTTATCATGGCAAAATAAATGTAACAAAAATCTGTCATTTAAACCATTTTTACTTATAGAACTTGCTGGCATTTAGTATATCACATTGTTAGCTAGATATGACCTTCATCTGGGTCCGAAACTTTTTCTCATGCTTTCTAAAATAGCCACATAAAAAATGTCTCCCAAACTTTGGAAAAAAAGTTTTTCATGCTGCATAATATTCCACTGTGTGCACATATTATACATTTTATATATGTATTATTTGATGAACACATAGCTTACTTCTTTTTTTTGGCTAATGTGAATAACGTGGTTGTGAAATGGGTACACAAATAATTTGCTGGAGTCCTTGCTTTCAATTCTTTATGAAATATATCTAGACATTAACTGTTATTTTTGAAGAGTCTTTATAATATTTTGCTAGTTAATTCAAAAATAGTAAAATGTAAAGAATTAAAAATAAAAAACATGATTGTCAATTGTAGTATTCCATGCAGAAGGAGACTTGAAGTTGACTACTAACATAGTACATTATAAACCAGAAGGAAGTTGTAAAATGTACAACTTCAGTATAATTCTTAGACCACTTGTCCCACAAGCCTATGAATTAATTTATCGCCTAAAATCTTGTGATATCAGAAAAAACACTCTGAATAACCTGTAGAACTAATCTACTTTGCCTTCATTTCACTTGAGATTTTTCTGGTATAGACTCTGGGGGAAATGTGATACATATTTGGTTTTTGTTTTTCCTGTTAACATCTTACATCTAATTCTCTACACTTTCAACATCTACAAGACTAAATAAGTTACGCTCACACAAAGGTAATACCTACAAAATACAACAATAATGAATTCTCCTAAAAGTCTATAAATAATTAAATTACTTCCATCTCAATCATAGTTTTTTTTAGAAGCAGTACAACAATCTTAATGAATTATCACACATTCTTCTACTTTATTAACTAGGGATGTAAGCATATTCACAGATTGGGCTATCTGATTAAAATTAAAATGAAATTGACACCTTGACTCAGTAGTTTGCACACTTCAATAGAGTTTCCTTCAAGTTAATTAACATGTGGGTACTTGACTGAGGATTCAATTAACCCACAGTGTTCTTGCTGTATTTTATACAATAGGATAAAACAAGGTATGCTTAAATGACATCAATGCAGTATATTAGGGTTCCAAATTAAAGTAAAACACAACAGAAATCCTAAAAATTAAATCTTATCATCCCATAAGCATTATACAAATTGTATTTTTAAAATACTTTGTTGGCTTTAAAATATATAAATAAAAATAAGTATGAAATAATAATTAGATATAAAAAGTTTAGCTTTCTCATTTTCTATTTTATTTTATTATTTCATTATATTTTTACTTTACATTATTTATTTTATTTTTGAGACAAGTCTTGCTTTGTAGTGCAGGCTGGACCTGAGCTCACTTTGTAGCCTAGGCAAGCCTTGAACCCAGCAATCCTCCTGTCTCTGTCTCCCCAGTGCTGGGATTACAGGCATGAGCCACCACGAATGGAATTGTGATGTGTGATACTGATTGCTGGGATTGTGAGGCTGATATCAGAACCACTGAGCTAAATCCCCAAACCTCCTTGAGTCTTTGAAGCATGGTATAATGACTTTTAAAATAAATCTTTTAGTGGGAACCCAATGCTAAATTACATGTCTCAGTTTAAATATTTGCTACTCATGGCAACTCCTGTTGCACCTGTCATCCTGAACAGTACTAAAGTTTATATCTGAGCGTGAGAAACCATTGATAACTTGATCACTTTTTGCAAAAGACTCAAGCTGTTTGGTCAAGATTACTTTGAGGATGCTTTTATAGCCAAGAAGGAAATAACAATGTTGTTATATAACAAAAAAAGCCATTTATTCATTTCACATACTTTTTAATGGTAGTTTTAGTGATTGTAGGTGCATATATTAATGAAACAACCTGCTTAGTTGTGTCACAAATAATGCATACTTGTCACATTTTGTACTATTTACAGAAAAAGAAAATGAATTCCATTTGACATGTAGCTGCAAAATAACCATTACTCTTCACAGGATGAAAGTCACAGCACAACACACTATAACGATGGTATCAGGGAAACAACTCAGGGCTTATTGACAGAAGGATGCTTAGTAATGTCTACTATGGAGACACTTTCCATAGGGACCTTCCTTAAGCTAATCGACTGGCATAAGCGTATATGCAAGCAGCTGAGTATAGTCACTGGCTGAGTAGTTACTGCATCAATGAGGGTGGACAGTACAGACTGGCAAGCTAATTTAATATTTTTATATGCTTACTTAATTTTTCTGCTTTAATTTAGGGTTATGTCTATTATATTTTAATGTATTTATTTTTTCAAACTCTACCTATAACATGCAGTTTGAGATAAATAGTGTGAAAAATATTCAAAAAGCCAGACACAAAGATCACCACCACAGGGGATTCAAGGGAAAAGGGAAATAGACCAAACTGAAACTCAAACACCAGGACTATTTGAGATGATAACAAAGCAGATCTAGTAAAATGGAAATCAGAACTCATCTATGAGATGAAAACAGAGTTACTGTACACAGTGAAAGACTTCATTAAAAGAATAGATCAGCAAGATGATAGAATATAAGATAGTAAAAGCAATGGAATCTTTTAAACAGCTTCAAGCAGAGCTCCAGGTGATGAAAAAGGAGAACAAACATTTGCAAAGTAGGATGAATGAAGCAGAGAACCAAATTTCAGACCTAGAAGACAGGATGGCAGCCAATGATCAAGAAAGACCTAATCTATGGAAAATGGCAAGGGACCATGAGAAATCAATCCAACAGCTTCTAGATGATTCAAAGAAGAATAACATAAGACTGATTGGAGTCACTGAGGAAGCAGGAGACAGTTGAAAAGGCATAAAAAAGCTGTTGTTAGAGAAAATGGCAGAATACTTCACAGGAAAAGAAGTGGACATACAGATAAATGAGGCCTGTAGGTCTCTAAAAGGCTGCAACATAAAAATGTCTACACATAGACATGTGATTATCAAGGTTCCAGATACACAACAACAGAAAGAAATACTGAAAGCAGTGAGATAAAGGAAGAAAATCACCTACAAAGGGAAGCCCATTAGGATCACAGCAGACTTTTGAACACAAACTCAATGCCAGGAGAGCCTGGAGGGAAGTGTTTCAAGCATTGCAGGAAAACAACCTCCAACTTAGACTAATATATTCTGCAAAACTATCTTTCAGATTTGATGGGGAAATAAGATACTTGCATGACAAGAAACACCAGAAAAACTTCACAAGTACAAAACCTGCACTCCAAAACATTCTAAAAGATATCTTGGGAAAAAAAAAAAAAAAAAGAAAAAGAAAATTACATACCCAACAGACCCAACAGAGCGAACTCACAGGGGCAAACAAGAAACTGAATGGAAAAGGGGAAAAGTAAAGAAGAAACGAGCCAAGAACAGGGAAACATGGCAGCTCTAAATCTGTCAATATCAGTCATAACCATTAATGTCAATAGACTCAATGGGCCTATTAAAAGACACAGACTAGCAGACTGGATGAAGAAGCAAGATTCTACAATCTGCTGCATACAGGAAACACACCTAATTCAGAAAGAAATCCATAGACTGAAAATAAAGGGATGGAAAACAATTTTCCATACCTCAAGAAACTGCAAAAAAGCAGGTTAGGTTATCTTCTTTGCAGATAAAATAGATTTCAAACCCAAACTGATTAAGAGAGACAAAGAAGGACACTATATTCTTCTACAGTGAATAATCCAGGAGAAAGAATAACAATCATAAATATGCACCAAACTCTAATGCACCAACTATATAAAACAAACATAAATGGACATGAAAAGCATATAGCCACTAATACAGGAGTAGTAGGGGACTTCAATACTCCACTGTCAAAAATTGACAGATTGACTAGACAAAGAATTAATATGGAAATACTTGAGCTAAACCAAACTTTTGAACAAATGGCTATAATAGATGCCTACAGAGTATTCTACCCTACATAGCCTGAATATAAATTCTTCTCAGCTGTTCATGGATTATTCTCCAAAATAGATCACATCATAGTTCATAGAACAGGCTTAAATGCAAAGGAACTGAAGTTATCCCCTGCATACTATCAGACTAGTGCCTTGAAACTGGAGTTCAGTAGCAAAAGAAATTTCAAGATCTTCACAAACACATGGAAATTGAACACTCTGTTGATCAATCAATGGGGCACAAGAGAAATTAAATAAGAAAGTAAACAGTTCCCACAATTAAATGATAACCCAGTACAACATACAGGAATTCATGGGACACAGGAAAATAGTTCTACAAGAGAACATAGCAGTGAATGCCTATACCCAGAAAATAGAGCAAACTCAAATAAACAATCTAATGATGAACCTCAAATAATTAGAAAAAGAGGAGCAAGACAAACCCAAAGCACATACTAGAGAGGAAATTATAAGGATCAGAACAGAAATTAATGCAATAGAGACAAAGAGAACAATACAAAGAATCAATGAATCAAAGAGTTGGTTCTTTGAAAGGATAAATAAAATCAACAGACCCTTAGTCAACCTTATCAAACAAAGGAAGGAAAAGGCTCAATTCCATGTGATTAGGAATGAAAATGGGGAAATCACCACTGACCCTGTGGAAGTCCAAAGGACAATAAACACATATTTTGAAAATTTTTACTCCAAAAAGATGGCAGATACAGAAGAAATGGATAGATTCCTAGACACATATGAACTTCCAAAGCTGAATGAAGAGTGTAAAAATGTTAAACAACCTGATATCAATCTGTTAAATTGAAAATGTATTTAAAAATATACCAACAAAGAAAAGCCTTAGTCCTGAGGGCTTCACTGCTGAATTCTACAAAACTTTTAAATAAATTAATGCCACTACTTCTCAAAATCTTTAATGCAATTGAAAGAGAAACAGTACTCCCCCAACAATCATTACCATGATTCTAAAGACAAAGACCCAACCAAAAAAGAAAACTACAAGCCAATCTCCCTAATGAACATTGATGCAAAAATCCTCAACAAGATATTAGCAAACAGAATACAGAGAATTATCAAGAAGATCATACCTGACAAAGCTGGATTCATCCCAGGGATGCAAAGATGATTCAAAATACATAAATCAATAAACATTATTCATTATATTAACAGACTCAAAAACAAAAACCATATGGTCATCTCAATAGATGCAGAAAAAACATTTGACAAAATCCAACACCCATTTGACAAAATCAAAACCCAACAAAGCACCAAAATAGATGGACTTTATCTCAAACTAATACAAGCTATTTATGAGAAACCAATAGCTAGCATCATACTACATCGGCAAAACCTAAAAACTTTTACACTAAGATCAGAAACGAGATAAAGATGCCCACTATAACCACCCTTGTTCAATATACTGCTGGAAAGCTTGGCCACAGCAATCAGGCAAGACAAGGAAATGGAAGGAATAAAGTTAGGAAGGGAAGAAGTTAAGCTGTCATTATTTGCCAGTGATGTGGTTCTCTATCTAGAGGAACCTAAAAACTCAACCAAAAGACTGCTAGACTTAATTAACAAATTTAGTAGTGTTGCTGGATATAAGGTCAATGTACAAAAAATCAACAGCCTTTGTCTATACAAGCAACAGACTCCCTGAGAGAGAAATTGGACAGTCAATCCCTTTCACAATAACACCTAGGAAAAATGAAATATCTAGGAATCAATCTAACAAAGGAGGTGAAAGACGTCTACTCTGAAAACCACAGGACTCTGAAAAAGAGATAGAAAAGGATATCAGAAAATGGAAAGACATTTCGTGTTCCTAGGTAGGGAGAACCAACATCATCAAAATGGCCATACTCTCACAACTACTATATAGATTTAATGCAATTCCAATAAAAATACCAACACCATCCTTCATAGAACTAGAGAAAATAAACCAAAAATTCACCTGAAACCACAAGCAACCTAGAATAACGAAAGCAAATCTAAACAACCACAACGTGGCAGGAGTTATTATGGCCCCCAATTTAAAACTCTACTATAAAACCACTGTGATAAAAACTGCATGGTATGGGCAAAGTAAAAGACCCGAGGACCAGAGGAATGGATTAAAAGATCCAGAAACAACTTCAGATATACTAAGCCAACTCATCTTTGACAAAAGTGCCAAACATCCTCAATAGAGGAAAGACAGCTTCTTTAACAAATGGTGTTGGAAAAACTGAGCTTTAACCTGGCAAAAACTAAAGCTTGACCTATCTCTTTCACCATGTACTAAACTAAAATCACAATGGATTCAAGACTTAAACATTAAAACAGAGACAATAAACATACTTCAAAACAGGTTAGGTATAACTCTTGGAGACATTGGCTTAGGCAGAAACTTCATGAACAAAACCTCTATAGCATGAGACCTAGCAGAAAGAATCAACAAATGGTATCTCATCCTACTAAAAAGCTTTTGCACCACAACAACAATAACAACAACAACAACAAAAACACTGGCATTGCTAAGACAACCAACAAAATGGGAAGAAATCTTTCCTAGCTATTTGTCAGACAATGGGCTACTATCTAGACCATATAAAGAACTTAGACAAATCAGTCCCCCAAGTTTAAAGACTCAGTTCAAAAATGGGCATCTAAAATGAACAGACACATCTCAGAGGCAAAAGTAAAAGCAGCCAAGAAGCATATGAAGAAATATTGAACATCACTGGTCATTCGAGAGATACAGATGAAAATAACACTGAGATTCCATCTCACTTCACAAAGATTGGCTGCTATTGTGAAATTAAACAGCAATAACTGCTGGCAATGCTGTGGGGAGAAAGGAATCTTTCACCACTGCTGGTGGGATTATAGACTGTGCAACCACTTTGCAGATTCCTCAGAAAACTAGGATTAGAGGTCCCATTTGACCCTGTTATTCTCCTGCTAGGAATATACTTAAAGGAATTAAAAGAATCACATATATATATTATATATAATATATAATATATAATATATATGGAGCAATATAATATATAATACATATAATATATTTATATAATATAATATAATATATATAATTATATATATATATATATATATATATATATATATAGAGAGAGAGAGAGAGAGAGAGAGAGAGAGAGAGAGAGAGAGAGAGAGAGAGAGAGAGAGACAGGGTCTCACTTTGTAGTTCAGGCTGGCCCTGAGCTCACTATGTAGCCCAGGCAAGCCTCAAACTCAGCAATCCTCCTGCCTCTGCCTCCCGAGTGCTGGGATTACAGGCGTGATCGACCATGCCCAGCACTGTGGTATGTGGTATTGATTGTTGGTGGGTGAGTCTCCATGCCCCGCATTGTATGTGGTTACTGGAGATCAAACTCAGGACCTTGCACTTGCAAGGTAGGCTCCAGAACCACTGAGCTAACACTCCAGCCCAAAATAATCATATTTTAAAGACATATACACAGCTGTGTTGATTGCAGCTCAGTCTGTGATAGCCCAATATTGGAAACAACCCAGATGCCCATTGATTTGAGACTGGATAAAGATGTGTTTTTTTAATAAAATGGAGTATTACTCTGCCATAAAGAATGACGTTTCATTTGTTCATGTGCAAATGGGTCCACCTTGAGGACTCACTAATAAGTGAAATAAATAGATCCCAGATATGTAAATATCATATCTTTTCTCATGTATGAGAACCTGTAGATATAAACGAGTTCTAGAATGTATGATAGATTTTTTAAATTGAATTCTTTTTTGGTACAATTTATATACATCTCACAATCACACATAACATTGGGGATTTTGTACCAATATATGACACAGTCAATTCTCATTTTTACCCATATCCCCACCCACCCACACATCCCCACCCCCTATATACATGCTCTTTTATTTTCTTTCAGAATATTTATTCGTTCCCCTCATTAAATATTCAAAGGGAATGTGGTAGGGGAACATAATGAGGGGAAAGAATAAATATGACCTGGAAAGAAAAAGAAATAGCATCTATATACAGGGTGGCAGGTTGTGGGTGGGTATGGATATAAATAAAAATTAGAATGAACTTGTGTCATATACTGGTATAAATTCCCCAATGTTGACTGTGATTGTGGTTGTGTGTAAAATGTACCAATAAATAATTCAATTTAAAATGATAAAATGTGTTGGGCTGGAGATTTAGCTCAGTGATTCTGACACCTGCCTAGCAAGTGCAAAGCTCTGAGTTCCATTCTTGGTAACCAGATATAACAATTCCAGGCATGATGACTCAGGCCCACCAGCAATCAATACGACATACCACAGTGGCTGCTGGCCCTGGTGGCTCATACTTGAAATCCCAGCACTCGGGAGGCAGAGGCAGGAGGATTTCTGAGATCGAGGCTTGCCTGGGCTACATAGTGAACTCAGGGCCAGCCTGAACTACAAAGCGAGACCCTGTCTCAAAAAAAGGAAAAAGATGAATAATGTTCCAAATATATGTAGACATAATCTTATTCACAGTGTGAAACAGACAGATGATCTCATTCCTTTGATGAGTCCCAGAAAATTTTAACAACACAAAAACCAAGAGATCTTTACTAGAGAGACAAAATATTTAAAATGTTGAAAATATCTGATAAATTATTTAACAATATTTGGAGGCATTTTAAAATGAATATTTAAATTCTGCTTTCAGATCTATATAAAGATAGATAGAGGATATCTGCACAGGTAGAGTCTTTGTGATGTAACTACTTGGGAACTCTGGCGTGTACTGGAAACAGGCAAGATTCAAGAGAAGAGTTAGATGCTAAATTGCTGTTCATTTTGGGCAACTAGTACCGTATCAGCTAGCCATCCAGCAGCCCGGGCCAGTGAGAGCTCGCCTCATTTGCTCCTGCAGCAGCTTGCGGACAGCTGGCAAGAGCTAAGTTGGGCGAGAAGGTCCCTGTCATCAAGCCCCGGGTTTGTTCTCTGATCACAGCTACAAGGAGGCTTCCACTGGCTGGGTTGACTTCTGAAGGACTAAAAAGCCCAATGCCCCCATTGTCTCTTTTTCATTCCTATTTTTGCCCTATTTTGGGGATCGTAGCAGGGATATTTAAAAAAAAAAACACTATATATGTGAAGAAACCATAAGGTGACTGCTCCTGCACTAACAAGGAAAGTCACAGATTTAGAAATGACCTATAATATTTAAGTTTAGACCTCAGACTGATCCTTACACAGATTCTACATTTTAAGAAATCTTAAAAAAATAAAATAAAGGGCCGGAGGGTTAGCTCAGTGGCTCCGGTGCCTGCCTCGCAAGCGCAAGGTCCTGAGTTCGATCCCCGGAAACCACATCCAATGCTGGGCGTGGAGACTCACGCCCACCAACAATCAACACCGCATACCACAGAGCTGGACGTGGTGGCTCACGCCTGTCATCCCAGCACTCGGGAGGCAGAGACAGGAGGATTGCTGAGTTCGCGGCGGCTTGCCTGGGCTCCATAGTGAGCTCAGGGCCAGCCTGAACTACAAAGCAAGACCCTGTCTCAAACAAACAAACAAACAAACAAAAATAAATAAAATAAAATAAAAAAGCAGCACATGCCATTAAAAGAAGAGAATCTCATTTCCAGAGTAATCATTGTATTAGAATCTACATTCTAATTTTCAACTACAAAATAGCATGGCTTACAAAAAATAAATAAATAAAAGGAAAGGATATCCTATTAAAAAGGAAAAATCAATGCAAACTCAGAGAAAAACTGGATAGCATATTTACTGGAAAAGTACTTAAAATAAATACTTTTAAGATGCTTAAGGAACTAAAAAAAGCTGTAGAGAAAA
The DNA here is from genome assembly GCA_004025085.1 of Thryonomys swinderianus. Lineage (NCBI taxonomy): Eukaryota > Metazoa > Chordata > Mammalia > Rodentia > Thryonomyidae > Thryonomys > Thryonomys swinderianus. The sequence goes on from PVIC010009319.1 coordinate 40,649, forward strand.
CTAACATATGACTAAAGTGAGAATATCAATAAACAAAAAAATGAAAATTATAGCAACTGAAATAGAGAACTTCACATAGGGGTTTCAAAAACATTTAATAATGAAAGAAGTTTTGAATTTGAAGTTAAAAATCACAGAAAATATCAAGTCTGATATTTGGAACAGGAAGCAAAATATTGGAGAAAAGTGAATAGGATGCAATTGAATTGTGTGACAACGGGAAGCCGATCAATAAATGTGTGGTGGGAGTTGCATGCAAGAAAGAAGACAGAAATAAAAAAGGCAGAGAAATGTTTAAGAAAAAACAATGAGGTTTCTGACAGTTGCAAAGAAAAGTGCCTTATCACTTTCTGAGGATTCTCAATTTTATACACACACACACACACACACACACATTTTAATAGGGCACTAGGTACCAAATTCAGGATCTTGACCTTTGCAAGCATGTGTGGTGGGACTGAGCTCTATCTGCAATGATTAATATGATTAATAATGGAAGGTAAGTAACTGTATTCAAAATTAAGAGAGAAAATAAGAAAATTCCCCATAAGTGAATGTGGAAGTTTAAAATAACTATTAGACTTTGCAAGAATTATTTAATAGACTCCCACAGTGGGAATCAAATAGGCATTGGCCACTGATGTGTGAAGAAAAGAAATCTCCATAATGGTCAATGAACATGCATTTACAAAGGTCATATTATATTGTCCAGCTATTCATAATTCTATCTTTTGTTCTCTAGATGATAAAAAAATTAATGCAATAGAAACAACTAATGTAAAACTAGCATTATTGATACATTGGTTTCTACTGTTTCATTTTGTTCTCTGCTAATTTGACTCTAGTGCATTTAAAATAGTAATCACCTTATTTTCTAGCAACCATGTATAAAAATGTAATGTTGTGACATCAACAGCTGAAAAGATATGAAAATTTTAAAGGGGTAGAGAATTGTATATTATTGAAGTTAAGATGGTATATATTAGTATTATAACCTTAGGGTGTTAGATATAATGCTATGGTAACACAGAAAGTAACTATAGCATACATAAACAAGAAAACAGGAAAAAAATTAAATGTTTTAGTACAAAAAAGTTCAACCAAGAACAAAAGGGCAATCATGTAGAAAATGAAGGGCAAAGTAACTGAAAGGATCATAGAAAATTAGACAACTATGTCTCTCTGTAGTAGGTGGTTTGCTCCTCTATGGTGAGGAAGAGAGAAATGGGTGGCCCTCAACAGCCCACACTGACCCTTGGGGCACATAAGATTTTGCTGCTGGGCAATTCTGCAACCTTGTGAGGTATAATCCCAGCGTGGGACTGTGAACTATTTCACTGATTCAGGGTAAACACACTTCATGTTGCATGCTCTCCACAATCAAGGCACATGTTGCATACTACCATTTTGAAAACAAAACCAATTGCACCCTACTTTCACTGCTGTGAATGGTACAAATGCTAAACCTGTAAAGTGGCCCTATGTCTGTTACCCATAGAGACCTACAGTTACACATCATGACAAATAGGTTCTCAGCCTCGTGCCATATCAGTAAGAGCACCTGGCAGGCAACCTGAGTGACCCTGTGCAGCCCTCATAGAGTGAGACTGGCCACCATTATGCACAGGTCACTCGAACTCTTTGGAATCTCTGCCCCTCCTGTCACAAAAGTGTTACTTAAAATATTTGATTATAGGTGAAGAAGCTATACAGAAATAACATTTATAGAGACTTGAAACCACAATCAGCTTAGCATACTGACCTGAGACCTTGACACATCTGCAAGGGAACACTTCTTACCAGGAAAACTAACCTATTGCTACAGTAGAGACAACAAATCAGCTACATGCACAAATACTTATATGGAAATGGGAAAAAGTAGGACCAAACCGAGTAATATTGAAACCTCCAAAGGAATACAAAATCCCTAGAAAAAGGCCAAAAAGAAAAAAAAAAAGAAATTTTACAAAAATTATTTAAAAGAATGACTCTAAAGATAGTGAGATGAGTGCCGGGCATGGTGGCCCATGCCTGTAATCCCAGCACTCGGGAGGCAGAGACAGGAGGATGGCTGAGTTCGAGGCTTGCCTGGGCTACATAGTGAGTTCAGGGCCAGCCTGAACTACAAAGTGAGACCCTGTCTCAAGAAAAAGAAAAAAAAAGTGAGATGAAAATATCAGCAGATAGCAAAATAAATTAGGGATGTTTTGTGATATACATGAAAAATTCATCAAAGAGATGGAAATCATAAAATCTGGCAACTGAAATGATTTAACCCAGTAAGACAAAAAGACAAAAGCAAATTCAAAATAGTGAAAAAAGGCATCTATGTTTTATGGGATAACATTAAAAAGAACAAATATTCAAATTTCTCCAAAGGAAGACATGGTAAAAAACTTAGAAAAACTTTGTTCTGTAAAGTAGCTGAAAACTCCTCAGATCTTGGGAAAAACTTGGAAAATCAAGTCCAGTGGCCTCAAAGGATCCGAAATAATTTGAACAAAAATGATCTATTCCACAGTGTGTTGTAGTCAAATTGTCATAGAACCAAGATAAAGAGAAAATCCTAGAAAGAGAAAAGGAAAGTGCCTAGTCACATTTAAAGGAATTTCCATTAGACTAACAATAGATTTCTCAACAGAATCCCACAAACCAGGAAAGAATGAGTGACATATTCAAGAGAAAATAAAGTGTCATATTCAAGTGACATATTCAAGAGAAAATAAAGTGCCCAACAATACTATATCTAAGAAGGTAGTCTTCAGAACTAAGGAAGAAAGATTTTCCAAAGCATTCAGACTGAGGGAGTTCCTCATCACTACACTGGTCTTACATAATGTTTTTAAGAGGGGATCCCACAACCAGAAACAAAAGGGAAGTAATGACCATCATAAAATATGAAAATCCAAGTGTCACTAGAGGAGGAAATCTATCAAAGAGACATAGAAAAATCAAATTTTACCAATACAGGAAACCATCAAACCATAACAATACACAATAGAAAAGGAAAAAAAGATATTCAAAACAATCAGAAGAAAATGAGCATAATAATTGGATAAAATATTTTCAAATCATTAATGACCTTCACTTTGGGTGAGTTAAATTCTCCAGTTAAGAGTTATGTTTGGGGAACAGATTAAGAAAAACAAGACCCAAGACCCATTGTCTACAAGATGCTCACTTCATGAGTGACCACAAAGATAGAAACTAGAGGCCTGGAAAACATTATTCCACAGAAATAGAAACAAAAACAGAGTAGCATTGTTATATCTAATGAATTATCTTTCAGTCAGAACCATTAAAAGACAAGTATGGTTACTATTTCATGACTAAGGCATCAACTCCAAAAGAGCATTTTTACATGAAATATTATATGCACCTAATTCCAGAGGACCTATGTAAAACAAATACTATCAGTAAAAACAATGGGGCTGAGGAAGAGAGGAACAGAATAATACTTGGCTACTTCAGCTTCTACTTTCTTCAATATACAGACCACCCAGTCAAATGTCCACAAAAAACAACTAAAAGTTACCACTTTAGACAACATGTACCTAACAAAATTTACATGACAGATTATGTTAGTCAAAAGTCACATAATACAAATTCTTCCCATCTGTCTTTTTTTGTTACTTTTCTCATTTCTAAGAAAATATGCAACAATTAAAGTTAAAAGGGGAAAGGTTTATTTTCAGTCAATAATCAGAGGTAGGGTGGCACATGCCAGAGGCAACAGTTCATGGCAGTGCAAGACGTAGCATGTCAGCAGGCTAGTTTTTTTAACTAATGATGCCAGGAACATTGAGTAACTAAACAAAACAGCATCATCCGATAAGAAGTTGGGAATTTCTTTAATATCACCTATAAACTTTAGCTCAAAGTGAATCAAAGAACTTAACACTATATAACTCAGAGATGAAAACACAGGACAAAAGCTTCACATCTCTGGACTTGGCAGTTGATTCTTGCATATAACTTAAAACCGTGGGCCACTAAATATTTAAGTGTTAAAATTTAAAAACATGTATAAAACAGCATCAGTGAAGAAAAAGTGCACAATGTGGGAAAAACATATTTGTGACTCATACATTTCATATAAATTTAACATCCATAGTATACAGAAAACTGCTAAAACTCACTATACTCCTAAAACTTACTATACATTTTTGTCATAACAAAACTACTTTAAAAATTATTCATATGTTTTACTAGTATTCTTTGGTGATATGAGTGTATTAAGTTTTCTAAAGATTCCATACAAATTATAAAGCTCTTTTAGAATTTTTATGTATATTTTGTTTATATAAAATTTTCAAAATTAAAATATATAGCAAAAACAAATCAAGTGAATATGGAAAGTCTTTCAAAACTAGTTCTGTTCCACTGAAAATGGATGATTGTGATTTGGAAAAGCATCATCATCTAACATAAAAGCAATTATGTCTCAAAATTAGGAATCTTTATTATTCAAATACTATAATGACATTTTTTGATAACTTGGTAGGTCAAATTTTAATAATTTTAAAACCCTGATAATCACTTTACCTTTAAATGTGGGCTAACCCTGTGATTTGACTCTAGCTGTGATTTATGTTGAGTTATTTGAAACTCCTTTGTAGCCAAGTGGAGCAAAAGTCTTCCTTTGGCTTTGTAGTAAACAGTCATGCTATGCAAAAGCTTGTGAGATGAACAAATGTTGAGCAACTTTAGTGTTCCCAGAAGTGAAGGACCTTTCAAGGTACTGAGTTCTGCTAACCTCCATGGGGTCTGCGAGAAGATCCTCAGCTCTACAAGGGAACACAGACGAGCCATTACCATCATTTCAACCTCCTCGAGCACAAAGCATTGGATCCAGCTAAGCCTCATTTCAACTGAGCCACAGAAACTTGAAAGAAACAAACATGTATTGTTTTCATCTGGCTAATTTGAAGAGATATGTCATACATCCCAGAACACTTTCCTAATGGGAAAAGGATCAAGAAATTTTGGTTGGAGAGTGGCTTAAAAAGAACTAAGGTGGAGCGGACCGGGGAACTTACGGCGGACGGACCGGACCCAGCGGCCCCGGGCCCGCCGTGCCGGGAGCCCAGCGGACCGGGGAACTTACGGCGGACGGACCGGACCCAGCGGCCCCGGGCCCGCCGTGCCGTGAGCCCAGCGGACCGGGGAACTTGCGGCGGACGGACCGGACCCAGCAGCCCCGGGCCCGCCGTGCCGTGAGCCCAGCGGACCGGGGAACTTGCGGCGGACGGACCGGACCCAGCGGCCCCGGGCCCG
>PVIC010009320.1:0-45910 GCA_004025085.1 Thryonomys swinderianus
AAAAAAAAAACAAAAAAAGAGTGAGAAGATATTACAAAGTTAGAAGGCAAAGTACCCAGGCAGTGGGAGGGCATAGATTGAAGCCAGTAGTATAATTAATAAATATATAATTAATCAATATATTAATAAATAATATAAATAATTAATAAAAAGTAGTAGATAAGAGGATCAGGCCTAGAACATAAATATAAGGGAAAGGAATGAAAGGAAGAAAAGAGATGCAGAAAGAAATCAAAAGAAAGAGGACTATATCCAAAACAAAGCAAAAACAAAAAAACCAAGAGAGACAGAAAAGGTAGAACACACCATCTAAAAGAGAAAGTTAATAAGAAGGCTAAAAGGGCCAAGATAATGTAACTTGAAAGATAGTATTTTGTATAGCAAGAACCTTCATAATATCATAAGACTCATAGCAACATATAGTATTCATAACAATGAGAGTTTTCAGTTAATGTTAATATAAGCTCAAGTTCTTCTGGGAGTTTGGGAAAAGAAGAAAATACAATAAATTACCACAGAATAGGTTAGTAATGTATTTTGTAATTTGAGAGGAAAACTGCAGTTGTAGGAGAATGAAACCAAGTGACAGATGCCATTAACAACACTTTCGTACTTCTAAGCAATATTTCTAGTAGTACTACTTTTTAAATTATCCATGGTTTTGTCTGTTTAGGATAAACAAAATAGCACTTTAACTGGATTTTTTTCCTATGATTTTCTATCAGTTTTGCCTCTTATTTTTAACTGAGTCTGACTTAAATACAAGCTATGTTCATAGCAACACTCCTCAACCTGTTATATACAACTGGGTAATAATTTGAAAGAAATCTAAGAAGAAAAATTTATTTCCATTCATAGTTGGAGTTTCCAGCTCAAGACTGGGTGGATCCATTCCTTTGGGATTCTGCTGGAGGTGCTGGGTGATAGTGGCAGGGAACACCTGGTGGAACCAAACTGTCTCATCAGCCAGGAAACAAAGGGAAAAGAAAGAAATGAAGATCTAACCTCTCTCCTGCAAAGGACTGTTCCCCCAATGACCTAAAGACCTCCCATTAGGCAATGATTTCTACAGGTTTCACCTCCTCCCAGAAGTGTATTCTTGAGATCCAATACTTTAACTCATGGGCATTTGAGGAACATTCAGCAGTTAAAGTGTTGATGCCAATTAGTAAAAGTATTGCATCTATTACTATTGAGTGTTTTAGTAACTGACTCAATAAAATATGTCTGAGTTTCACTTAGCAAATGGGTTTTTAGGGACAGAAATCAGTTTGATTTTATTTTATGTGTTTCTGTTGTCTAAATATCAGGATACATCTTAAGGTTGGCTAAGAACTATCATTCAAGTGAGAACTGAAAGAGTACAAACAGAGAGTATAATTTTTCCATTGATTTAAGATTTTTGTACAGATTTTAGAAGCAGTAATATTTCTTCTTAATTTGTTGAATTCAACAAGATAACTTTTTATTACTTATTTATTTTGATATTGTGAGAGAAAACATGTAGTTCGGCCTTGTTAGGTCTACAGTCCAACTCAGCTTCCTTCTTTCATATCACAATGCTGTTTATATAGCTTACATACTCTTGTCCAATCAAATACATTATTTAGTAAAATGCTGCCTGGTCACCATAATCTGCTTATTCTACCTAAAGAATTTGTGGTGCATTTATTCTACATTGTTTATCTCTTGTCTCTTTATTTATTACTGATAGCTTTATTCTCATTTTTATTTCCATAAAATCTAGTAGAAACCAATCCTATTTTCAGTGACATCTTTTCCAAATCAATAAAAAACATTTTCAAGTGAATGTCTCTCTCTATTTTTTTTTTTTTTTTTTGAGACAGGGTCTCGCTTTGTAGTTCAGGCTGGCCCTGAGCTCACTATGGAGCCCAGGCAAGCTGCCACGAACTCAGCAATCCTCTTGTCTCTGCCTCCCGAGTGCTGGGATTACAGTCGTGAGCCACCACGCCCGGCATTGTGGTATGCGGTGTTGATTGCTGGTGGGCATGAGTCTCCACGCCCAGCATTATATGTGGTTACCGGGGATCGAACTCAGGATCTTGCGCTTGCGAGGCAGGCGCCGGAACCACTGAGCTATCCCTCCGGCCCTGAATGTCTCATTTATAACTGTTGCACCATTATATTCTTGATGTGTCCTGTTATTGTAAGATGCAGATATCGCAAGTTTCATTCAGATTTTTGATTTCCTTAATATTCAAATTTAGGAGATATGGCTTTGAGATATTCCCATCACCTCTTAAGTTTGCCCTGTGTTTCACCTAGAATGCTGAAGTGCAACACACACAAACAATTTCAAAACCTGACAATGCACACAATCAACACTTTTTGATTAATAATATATATTAGCCAATGGTAATATAGTTAATATATACTTAGTACTGCTTGACTTGTTTTATTCTAAGTTTTATATCTGTAAGCCTGCTTATAAGCAAGGATTTTTTAACTTTGTGAAAATAAATACAATAGAATTTTCTAGGAAAACAGCATAAGAGAAGAATGTCCATGCCTAAAACAGCCAGCAGAAGGGCTTCCATGGTGTGCCTGGTAAGCAGGCAGCACCAGCATCACTGGGATCCAGTATCATTTGGATTCATTGCTCTGCATATCAAGTAGCTATCTGTAGAAGCAGGAGCTCTCTTGTGTCTTGAACTCAGAAAATAACGTGACTCATATTTGTTTAAATAACTGTCTTTGTTTCTATATTTCTCCCTCCCTCTCTCATCCCTCACATCTGTCACCTGATTTTGTTCATTAAGCAGGCTGATCACATTCCCCATCCCTGACTGAGATTGAAATCTAACATCTAGCAATTTGCTTTTTTTTTTTTTTTTTCCAGATTCCTGTTTTGGTCACAGAGATAAGTTCAACCAATCATCCTGTGAAAGTGGGGCTGTCCGACGCATTTGTCGTTGTCCACAGGATCCAACAAATTCCCAGTATGTAGAAGAAGGGTAATTGCAAAGTGTGAGCTTTCTGTGGGGTACATTTCAAGGACATTGACCTCAGGCAGGTGTAATTTTAAAAAAAGATTCATTTAGTCGATTGCTGCTTGCTAATTTTACTATTTGGTTTGTAACTCCTATTGGAACTGGATATTTTTATTACTCTTCATCCAGTAAACTTGGGTAGAGAAAAAATTAAAGAGCCCAGAATATGTAATTTGGGATTCTTTGGAGTAATTGCCTTGGTTGAGTTGAGATAATTATAGTATTAATACAAAGAATTTAACACAGTGACATAGTATTTGGTTGACAGGCATATGATTTTCCATGTTTGTTTATTTTTAGTAAGTCTATCAGAGGAACAGCTTTGTGACATTTTATATTTGACACTTGTGTAAAAAGTATCTGGGAGTCTAAAGGAAAATGAAAGACAAAGTATAAATTCAGATAAATAAAAATGTAAATGAAGCTATCCCTACCAAAGATGACATTTATTTCTTTTTTGTTTAAATTATTTTTGCCTATCTAGTAGATTTTATATTTTATGGGAAAAAAATGTAGGACTTTATACAGCTGTTCATCACAGTAGAAAATAAAAATTCTGCTGTATGTAAAGCTCACTGGTAAAGCATGTCTTTAGCATGTGGAAGACCATGGATTCATCCCTAATGCTAACACACACACACACACACACACACACACACAGAGAAGAAAAGAAAAAAAAAACTATAATTTGTTGCATTTTGTAGTAGTTCCAACCATGTAAACAGCCACCTTTTGAAAGCTTCTGGTTTCTAAACCTCCTTTTTATTTCCAGAACATTCCTGAAAAAGGCATTAAGGATTTTGCTATTGCTTGTTTGAGTGGATTCATTTAAAGCCAGGAATAATAATAACATGCATCCAAAGATCTGAACATTTCTTTCCTTTTTGTTCTACATTCTTTTTCTTCTTTTCTTTCATTAGAGTGGTAGACTTAATTTATCACATGTGTATGCTATTGGTTTTCACTTGAGCCGATTCTAATTATGACATCTTTCAAATGCAGAAAGTTAAATGGAGCAGAAACTAGACTTTTCAGAGGAACGGATTGGCTGAAATTGTTAAAAGTGTTCTCCCTGAGAATGACATTCATATAGGAGAGTTTCCGTTTGGTGAAGATCAGGCATCCTGGAATGATTCTTTCCTTATTAGCTGAGGATTTGTGGGAGGTAGTATTCAAGGCAATTGTTAAATCAAGGCGGATTTTCCAGAAACTAAATTGTCCCGAGAACAAAGCCAGGATATATTGGTAAGGGGAGACAACATAAAGGCGCCCTGACAGAACTCTTAAATAAGAGGCTGAGCCCTGGAAAAGCCAAGGTTGGCTTCTGCTAGAGGAGGCGTGTTCTCACATTCTCCCTTTCAGAAGTGTTAAATCAAGCATGGCCCAAGTCAATCATTGCACAAGTAAAAGGAAACTAGTTTTCATTTATTTGTTGGTTCTTTTCATCCCTGGAAGAATTTTATTTGCAGTTTGCTAAAAAAGCATTTTGGTGCACACTGATGCTCCAATCCATCATTGATTAGAAAAAAAGATACACTGAAATACAAAGAATGATTTTACACATGTATGTAAACATGCAAATTTTGTGTCAGTATGTTCTCTGTGATCAAACTTTACTAAGTCTCCAGGGTGCCAAGATATAATTGTAGATCCCTTATTATGCAGTAAAAGGATAACTGCCAGAGTTTAAGGGGCAAATATCCTTCACGCTGTCAATTTCACTAAATACATTGGCAAATTTCATATGAATTTAGACAGCAGATTTTGTCTGAAGTTTGGAACTCAGCATCCAACTTAAAAATATTAGACACAGTTCAGAGGATAAATTTGCTCAGGCAAGAGGAGAATTTAGGACATATTCACATTTCCTGTTGACCTTAATATTCAGTCCAGACAAAATTAGCCAAAATGGAATGGAAGTTGTGAGTCTCTATTGCCCCCATCTCTGCCATTAGATGAGACCATATTAGAGTAATAAAATTCAAATTGATGCATTCTACTTAAAACTCATTTTGGGAACAGAAAATTTTAATCTCCCTAAAAATCTGTTCCCACTTAATAAAGTGCAGCAGTGTTTGTTACATGAGCTTCTGCGTAAGAAGAGAAATATGATTGTATTAAATTCCTATCTAAAAAGGCATACTTTTTCATGACACAGATTAAGATAACCCAAGATTAGCATAATACATGTTATAAAAGTATTTCTTCCTGAGAAATAGGATTATTTCTACAAGTTTGTATGTTACCTATCTGTGTAGTCGGAGCTTAGGTAAATATTTAAATCCTTTTCAAAATTCTTCTCACATTAAGAGTAGTCCTGTAGGGAATTAAAGCCTTTATTTTTGTTACCCCTTTTTTCTTTCCCAGAATGGATTTCGGGATCAACTGATCATTATCCTAAGTAATGAGTGATTTCATTTCTTCTCCTATTTCAAGGTGCCTTACATAGGACCCTGTTCTCACAAGATCAATTGTCTGTTCTCTTAACCGTTTGGTTGCATGGGTTATTATATCTGGAGTTTGATGTAATGTACTTGTGGTGAAATAGGAATGTGAACCAACAGCCTTGGGAATAGTTTCCCCCCGTGAAAATACCATCACTGTCCCATTCTTATCAGATCTGGTAAAAATTTGACAAAGCAGTCGTCATTCTGTAAAATAATTTTAATTAATTTGTTAATAAGATTTCTCCCTGTACATATCAACAACCAAAAACCCCAGTTTTCAGCTTTTAAAGGATTATATAAAGTAAATGATTTTAGTGCCTACTTGGAAACATAGCTATTGAAGCAGGCCTTTTCTTTCAAATAACATCAGATAGTCTTATACAAAGTTGAAATATCAAAGAGAATCCAGTCATTGTCTAATAAACTAATAAACAATTCTGAGCTTCTAAGAGAAATTACTGCTTCCAATGTTTCTGGTGAAATTAACCCTTATATTAAAAAGTAAAATAAAACATGAAAATCAGTTATAAATATGCACAGTATAAGGGATACTGTCATGAGAATATTGGTCAAGATATCTTGGATATATTATTTAATTTCTGTAATTTTTTTTTGAAACAGGGTCTTGCTTTATAATTCAGGCCCTGAGCTATGTAGCCTAGGCAAACCTCAAACTCAGCAATCCTCCTGCCTCTGCCTCCCGAGGGCTGGGATTACAGGCATGAGCCACCACGTCTGGCACTGTGGTATGTGGTATCTGGTATTGATTGCTGGTGGGCGTGAGTCTCCATGCCCACCATTGTATGTGGTTACTGGGGATCAAACTCAGGACCTTGTGCTTGCAAGGCAGATGCTGGAACCACTGAGCTAAATCTCCAACCCTGTCATTTCTTATATACAAATGAGCATCTGAGGACCTCAAATGCAATTTGTAGGTAACATAGTTACAAAAGACTAAGAAGTGTCCTCATACTCAATAGCCATCATTTATTTATGACCAGTACCGCCGTCGTTTTTCCTGTCACTTTTAGATAGTGATGCTGACAGAGGTGTCACCGCGACAGACAGTTGTCCTCATAGTAGGGTCGGGGGTGGTTTCCACCCTGATATACTTGGACACACTGTCTCTGGAATGCTCATTCTCTCCTTTGAACTTAACACTTTTTTTTTTTAATGTCTCCTCCTAGGACTTGTGTATGTGGTCTTATGCCTTCTGTTTTTTATAACCTTTTTTTTATAAAACTTTAGAAACAGAAACCAGCTGTTTCAGTGTCCCTAGATGTGACCAAAGAATGATCTGCATGTGATGACTTTCATTATTCATCTCAGAAATATGAGCATAAAAATAAACATATTGCAAGTAGAAGCATAGGACATTTTAATTCAGAGTAACATAAAATAACAGAAATATTTAAATGACCTGCAGATCTACTATGAAGATTTAGCAGTATGTTCGTTATATCTTCCAACCTTCTGTTTATGCTGTTTATACACAAGAATGCACGTGTGCCAAAATTGGCATAATGTGAAAATATTTTTGTAGCTTGTTTTCCCCTCAAAATATACAACATTTTTGGCTAAACTGTTTATTTCAGAACTTATGCAAACCATTTCTTCAGATGCTTCTTCTTATATTTACAGTGAAACAATGCTGAACACCCCATTTTAAAATATTATACATATTTGACAGTCAAAAAATGAATTTGAGATGTCAAACATTAACACTGTTCTACATGTATTGAAAAACTGCATCCCATAAATGTCGCATCACTTTCCTTACACATCAACATTAGATACTCCTTTTCTCTGTGTACTTTCAGACACTACTACTATTTTTTAAACTTTGCAAATTTGATAAACAGAGAACATGGTATTTCACTATTGCTCCAGTTGTTTTTTTATGGGAAAGCATTAAAACTGTTATAGATTCAGTGTCATTTACAATTTCCATACTTTTTGTTGAATTGATCTGCTAAATAATTCTTAGCCACCACTTACACAACATGCAGAGATCTTCCTGAATACATGTACCATGTTCACTAATAGCAATTTTACTTAGATTTCTCTCTTCCAATTTGATGTCTTAAATTTCTGTTTTAACCCCTGGGCTGCAGGACTGCCACAAATGCCTCACTGTTCCTCTACCCTCTGAGTTTATCAAGCCTAGCGTTTCAGGCAAGAAACTCAGAAACCCCACACTTGGTTCTTCTGTTCTGAAAACATAAAGCTGGGTCATTTTAGGGAAGAAGGTCACACACACACACACACACACACACACACACACACACACACACCCCATGTCAGAATTCTAGACATGGAAACCAATCTGAAGAGCAGCTGACCGAACTTGAACTGGTTTCACTACCAGTTATGCCCATGATTATTTCTGCTGCCTTAAAATACTCCACGTGTCCTTTACCTGGTGGGTATTTTTTAAACAAGAACCATTTTCTTACCAACACCTGTTGTTCATGCTACCTTTATAGCATGTGTTCATGCTGTGCTTTGTTAGTTATTACTATTCACAGCTCAGTATGAATCACTATAGCATTTTCAGAAACAGAACTCAGTGCACTTGTGGAGAAATTACATTGCAAAAATTCATAGTGGATCATTGAACTCTTGGGGAAACATTTGTATGTATTTGGCCATATGTGGATTACTTTTTAATGTATTTACAGACCAGGTGGCAATTTTTCAAAGCTAACCAAAATTATTTACATTGTGACTGTCATAGTCTAAAGAAACAGAGTTCTGGTTATTAATATGGGGGAATATCTTTAGCTGCAATTCTCAAAGAAGTAATAGCACAGACAGGTGTACCACCCAGGGGAAATTTTTGCATTATTGAAAATATGCAAAACTGGAAGCCTCCCTTCCCCAATAGCTAAGAAAACTCTGTGCCCTTGTACTATGACTAATAACCCTAAGAAATTGAATTTTAAATTGAATTTAATTAGGTTTAAATTAAAGGGCCACAAGTGACCAGTGGCTCCCCTAATGGACAGGGAAACAATAGGCTCTATACACATAATTAAATCAAATGCTAAATGCCAACTGTCATATTTACATAGACATTGTTTTTAGTTCACGGCCTTTTATGGGGCATTAGGAAGTTACATGTGTTTTTAAATAGCGTTTGAATGTATTTTGGGAAATAATAAAGTTTCAGTTATAATAATTATAACTGATTTTCCTCATAGGGAAAAATCCTAACTTATGATTTGGTGGTAAGATACATTCATTATAATTACTTATTGACTGCAATAAAAAAATGAAAACAAAATGTGGTAAAGCTGTGATAAATATAAGCAATAAATGATTTTTTCTTTACTTTTGTTTAATTCCTAGGGATTAAACCGAGAATTTTCACATTTAGCTATGTGCCCAACCAAACCCACTTTTTTATGGCACTAGGAGTGGGACCCAGGTCCTCCACACAAAGCTACATCCTCAAACCTTTTCTTATGTTTTTTAAAAATGTGTTTTGAGACAGGACTCTGCTAAGTTGCGATCCTCCTGCCTTTGCCTCCCAGACTGCTGGATTAGGTGTACCTCACCACACCTGGTTGTCTCACTGTAGTCTATAGAACCTACTTTTAGCCCTTTTCAGAGGGATTGCACCTCATTTCTCTGATATCACATTCTCTGAGAAATAAATATTTACCAACTCAGGGCTGTCTTTCAACCTACTTAATAAAGCTGTTTTAACATAAGATCCTAAAGTCATAGAAGGGACTTTCATTTATTATTAAAAATACAAAACATATATTCATAGTATAGGATGAGTTGGTTGAAGGAAGGGAAGCCCAGATGAATATACTTTTATCTTCTTTAAAACAGTGAACGAAAAGCTGATCCAGTGTGGCTTGCTTACTGTGGAAGACACAGGAAACTAGTCAGTACAGTTCTCAGCACTAAGCTGGTCTGAAGCTGTCTATCCAGTTTTAATTTTACATTTAAACTATTACCTCAAATGTTACATTTTCCACTTCTTCCTTTCACTTTGCCTTCAAATTTATCCTTTTCCTTACCTTAATTATTTCTTACTTTTTTCCTATTACATAACATATAGTTGTGTTTTGTCTTACACTTTCCTTCTACATAGAAAATATTTCTATATTTGACTACTATTGCTTGTGTGCATTTATAAACCTGCCCACATGTTAACATTTCCAGTTGAATTTTCCTGAAGGGAGTTTTGTTCTTAGTGGATATGATATAGGATTTTCCCTGTTACATGACTGCCAAAGGTCTGTGTCATGTAGCATTAATTTTTGTGTATTTTTGAACATTTGAGGTTAAAATGAGGAAAATTACTGCATTTCACCAAATTTCATTTAATGAATTCACAATTTCCTTTTCTTTCTCAGAAAATGTATTTAATTATGTCAAGTTTAATGGCATTACAAATGTATATTTTACAACTTCTGTCTAAGTCTGGGGAGCAGGGATTTTTGTCCTCCTGGGTCAGTGGAGTCATGATAAGATCTGTAGTCAGTGGCTCCCCAGAAGTGGCTGGAAGCCCCTCAGTGTACAGTTAATCTTGGTTTTTAATGTTGGAATAAACTAGTTAACACTGAATTTCCACCAGCAAGTCTCAGCATTTGGGTTAACATTATTTTGGCTTATTTTTTTTGACGAAGACACTTAAACTAAATACATTTCTGGAATCAAATAAAAGCTTTTAGAATTGGCAGGACCAGTGAGTGAAAAGATTGCTAATGACTTGTTTTTGACAGAGGTGTTTCTGAAATAGTACAGAAATGACCATTTGGAAGCTGCCATTGATTGGCGTGTTATCAAACACAAATCATTCTCATTAATTTGGTTGTGTTCAGTCATCCCATCCCGATAGTTGGAGGTTTTTAGCAGGTAATTGCAGTGGCATGGAAAAATTGTCCCTCTCTGCCTCTTGTTCCATATGCATGGTCCATAATTAGCTCCCAGAGGCTTCCCAGCCACTGTCACTAGTGGAAATTTTTCAAACTGCGACATGAAATGAAAAGAATACTAATGTACTAAACAGCACATGAACTGTGTCCAAACTGTAGCAGGAAGACTCCCAGACTCCAGCCCTAGTGATCTTATGGGGACAAGTGTTACTTCTGAGAACTGACTTGTTTAGCAGAATACTTGGGAAAGCAATATATGAGAAATTCATCCTCCTTAGACAAGGAGTCTTCTGACCAATACAAATTAAATTTTCTCTAAAATAAGGTTGAACATTGTGATATGTTTAAATAATTTATAGTCCCTTAAATAATTTCTGATAGACATATTATTTAGAAAATGTATTATTGCCATTGCAAGAATTCCAAAAATGAAACAGAATACTAATAACACCACTTCACCATTTACACTCACCATACCCATACATGCTTATTAGTAAGCCTTATGAGGATTTTAAATAGATTTATGTAGATTTGTTTTGTGTTGTTTTAAAAGACATTTGCTTATATTTATATGATTTCTAGTTATTAAAGTTCTTGTCAAGGCTCCATCTAGTTTTTTCTCAGGAACACTGATAGATTTGCTGATGAACTATTATAAATTATTTTATGTAAATTATTAAATTAAACATAAATTATTAACCTTTAGATTTACTATATATTAATATGTAGCAGCACTTTTTTAAAAAATGATTTACAGTTCTATCCTTCCTCAAGCTTTACTGAGATATAACCATCAAGTGAGGGTTATATGTTGTAAGACACATGACAGTGTGATTTTATAGGTATGTACACTGTGACGTGATTACCGCAGTCCACATACTCATCAGGTGTCTTTTGGGTGTACGTGTGCATATGAGCTGAGAACACTTAAAATCTTCTCTTCCAATTTTGAGGTTTACACACTGTTATTAATTGGAGATAATATGCTGCACAAGAATAACTTATCGTGTTTTTCTCATTACTAAAGATTTTTACTCTAAACCTTTCAAGTAATCACATTATGATTCTGACATTAATGTTACACTTTGAATATTTTTCATTACCATGCATTCCTTAAAATTTTACTCTAGCTTTAGTTTGGGCAAATGATAACAAAATGGTGTTGTTCTGTAAATGGGAAATTGTTGAAAGTTAATTTTTTCCTGTTTTTGTTTTAATAGATGTTCGAAGAAGAACAATTTATGAATACCATCGAGTAGAGCTACAGATGTCAAAAATTACCAACATTTCAGCTGTTGAGATGACCCCATTACCTAGTAAGTTAGTATATGCACATAGTTAACTAGTAAAAGTGATTTGAAAGTTTGATCTGACCTGTTAAATAATTATGCTAATAATAATTGTGTTAATTATATAATTATAATGTGTTCAGCATGAATAAATATTCTTATCTAGTGTGTGTAGAGATAGATGGTTTTTATTTTGGTTGAATGGTCTTTTCTTGACCACTGTATCAATTAGTGTTGATTAGTTTCTTCTACCATGTTTCCTAGCGTGTCTCCAGTTCAACAGTTGTGGCCCCTGTGTATCCTCTCAGATTGGTTTCAACTGCAGTTGGTGTAGTAAACTTCAAAGGTAAAATAATAACGAAACAAGTTTAAAATTTGCAATATTACATTGCCCCAAATTTTAAATGTATCTCAAGCATGTAAATGATCTGTCCATTAACACTATATCATGACCAAAATGCTAAAAGTTGCTCAGAAAGTAGAATTTTAGTATTTTTTTGTGTGTGGGTACTCAAGATGACCAAAACCCCTCGTGTTTGATAAACTCCTTATCTGTCAAACTTTTACACTTCTCAACAGGGCTTTCTATGTCTGATGTAGTTGCTAAATCTAAATTGATATCTTTGGTCTATAGTGTAGGGAAAACTTGAAATGTAATATCTTTTCAACAGCAAGGATGGATTATAATAATCTGATCTACAGACAGTAAATTCTTACATAGTATCTAAGGTTGTTAGTCAAAAATCATAGGACTTACCAGAGGTGGATGTCATCTCTCCTTTGCATAAACACACCATGTGATTTTGGTCTTATATTCTGAGCTGACTTTGAACCTTACACTACATAATTTGCAGTGTCAAAGAGGTTTACTGCTTTTCATAAGTAAGGCAGTTGTTCAGTCCCTGGTTAAAGACATGGGAGAGTAGGTTGCTGGTTCCCATAGCAATGAACAGGCACAGAGATTAATGCAAACAGCTAAGGCAGAGGTGGAAACAGCTACCTCCTTATCTGCCTAGCTCCTGAAAATGAAAGCATAGCCTTAGCAATTTCGGAAAGACTCAAGTAGATCCTAAGATTTTTTTGGTCTCCTTTTAAATAGGAAATTAAGAATTGTAAATGGATTTTATTATTTGTTCCACCATTTTGTATATTAGTAATGTCTCAGGTGCTCAAAATATAACTGTCAACAATATTGATGTGGTGCTTGTGCCTATCAATTTGTCCTCTATCTGAGAATAAATCTCCTTCTCATCTTACAAATCTATGAACAATCAGCTTCCTACTCTAGGTGGAAAACGGAATACTGAGCTTTTAGTCATATATGTGCTTCTGTGGACAATAAAGAAAATCATGGAGTTATTCTCTATTGGCTGCAGCATCTGCATGCTAAGGGCATGTTTAGGAGTGCATCATAAATTCCTGAAGGCTATAAAAGAAAATGCCAATTATTTGATAACAAGCTTTAGACAAAAAATAATTCTCATGGTTTTAGGGATTGAACCCTTGGCCTCATGCATGCTGAATAATATGTCTTCCAGATATCCACACAGCTCTGGGAAACATTTCTGACTTGGAAACATCAGGGCAACCACTACAGTATTGTAGCTAGAACAAAATTATTTATGCTAACCTCAGTTTTGTTTTCAATTTAACATGTTCCAGTAATTTCCTTTGGGAAATGATTTTCAAATAATGAAAAAGCAAAGAGAAAGCATTTTTCAAAGTATATCTTAACTTATTTGTATATCCAGAGTGAGAGAAACTGTGATCAAATCAGAGGCTGACAGTTGTTTAGATATATATATTTTGCTAAGATTTCATAAAGTTTACATGTGTGGAAGAGGTTATCTAAAATCTGATTAGATAGAGGCAACAAGAATCTAAAGTGATGGCATTTTAATGTATAAATTTAAGGAATATTGAGCTCTGAAATGAAAATTCCCCAAAATACTTAACTGGAAGGCCCTGATTACTCTTGTTCAAACCTGCTTCAAAGTCAAGTTCAGTGCTCACCACCCCAGGAAAACTCCATCTCTAATATTTAGTATAGGGCTTACAAACACTTGCTTATTTGTCTCCTCTCAGAGATTCTGGATTTGTTAAAGACAAAGACAATGAATGATTTGTCTTTATATCTCCATAGGCTAAACTATACCTATTGTTGAAAAATTTAAAAAAAACCCCAAAACAGAAAAATGATGACATCATGATTAGGTTCCAAATAGAAGGAGTTTTGATTACATTTATCTGACACTGAAGGATTCCCAGGATAAGTGACTGTCCCTGCTAAAAGCAGGAAAAGCAAAACAAACAAACAGACAAAGTCCCAGCCCTATGTGTACACCCTACTTAGAGCGCCATTGTGAAGCCTTGTGTCTAGATGTCCCATCCAGAGCCTCACATGCTCATAGGTGCAATTTTCTGGAGGTGGCTGAATCTAGGGTATGTGATACTGGGATTAAGGGTGCATGGTACCTAAATTGTTTTACCATAGTTCTGGGTGTGGATAATGGGTAGGTCTGCCCTGGGTGTGAGTGGAACCACCCCAAAGGTTTGTAACCTAGATGGAATAAAAGAAAAAGGGAGACTTGTTTCATTGTTGCTTACTGCTGCTGCTTTCTGCCTACCCTGCCATGGACTGTTTCTCCTGGGCCATGTCCCACTCCCAAGCTGCCCTGCCCATGGAGCCAGCTCACAATGAGCTGAAACCTCTAAAAACATTGAGCTTTAAAAAAAAAAAAAAAAAAAACTCCTCCATTAACTTTGGGTGCCATAGTTTGTGTTATCAATGAGAAAAGTAACTAAATTCTTGATGAAAACAATGTTCTGCTAAGTGAAGTTTTTGTAGGCTCATCTAGAAACCTTTCTACAACTAGCTTTTTTCTAATATATATTTTGGTGGAAATACATCATGAAACTTTCAAATAAACAATTTTGGAAATCAAAACATTTCACAAGTGAGGCATCTTACCACATCCATTCAGTTAAGGAATTTCTCAGCCAAATGTTGTACCAAGGGATTCTAGAATTTTACATTTCACAGCAATTTAAAGAAAGCTGAGGTTGACTAGAGCCCAGTTATTTGTACAGGATTTCAGTCCTCTGAAATACTAAGCTTAGGAAAGAACTTAGATTGGGGAGGCTCCCTGCTTTTGGTCTTGATAGCTCACCTTCTTTACTTCAGACTCACTAAGTTACTGGTACATTAAATAATGGAATCTTTGTTGTTTTCTGGAAAGCGGCAGATATGAAAAAATAAATAAGTAAAAAATAAATCTTTTCATAATTGATGTCACAGCAAGTTACATAGTTTGGAAATTGGCCTAAGAAGAATGTAGAGAGAATCACAGAATTCTTAAGACTTCTGCATAGTATGGAGAGCACAGTTTCTTTTCAATTAACAGAGAAAAGAAAGGTGATGATGCACAGGAAAACGGGAGGAATTCATCATAGAAACTGCCTTTGAAAAGCAGAAGTTTTCTGCACATTATTGTTTGGTGTTTTGTTGAATACCAAACACTGATTTAAAATTGTGGGTTTATTTCTAATTCCTCAGCAGCTTCATTATGTAAGTATCAAAATCTGTTTAATTAATTGGTTTAACTATGGCTCGTTGCACTTTTGTTCAACTAATTTCCCCACTGCATTTTATTAATTTCTCCTTAGACTTATGATAATATAAACTTTGCTTTATTTCCCTAGACCTTAAGGCTTTTATGGAAATCAAATAGACAAAACAAGAGAAGTCTTATCCGGAGCAGCACAAAAACTGCCCCTGTGTTTTTTCCTCCCACCATTCTGACTTTCTTTCATGGGCTCACTTATCCCTGAATGATAACCAGCTGCTGGTAATTACTGAACTCTCAAGTTGGGCTTGCTCTGAAAAGATAAGACAATTTTAATTGGCTTGCTTATTTCCTTTAATTTTCATTTTTTAGGAATCAAAATCTGTGGCAAAATGGCTGGTGTGATGGTGCATGCCTGTAATCCAAGTATTAGGGAGGCTGAGACAGGAAGATTGCAGTGAGTTTGAGGCCAGCCTGAGCTACATAGAGAAAGCCTGCCTCAAAATAAATGTTTGCAATATTATCTCAAGATTTCAAGAGATTAGAGTTATGGGAACATATAAAGAAATCTATCATCAAATGATCAACAGCATTTACTTAAAAGATTTTGCCCAAGGTTTATAGGTAAGAACATGTACCTTTTTCCACCTTATACATTGACAGGATTTGAATTACTGTCAGTTATATGTGTCTTCACTCTTTCAACAACTAATTTTAAATGTCTTAGTCCAAGTTATCATTCAAGACTGTCCATTCAGAAATAAAGAGACAAATCACTCAGGTAAAGGGACTTTTATATTTACTGTGGGGAGATAAATTTTAAGCAAAGAAATACATAGTCAAATTAGTAGTTATGACATCTGATAAGGAAAATAAATGGGGCAGTGTTATCAAATGAAAGCAAAATTGCTAAGAATAGCAAGAGTTTTCCTTGATGTTATAATTCTCAAGGAAACTTGTCATTTTAAAGAGTCCTTGGTTTGAGAAGCCAGTGTATTAACTTTTCCATATCTGGAAACAGTACTTGACACCTATGGTGTAAAGGAAGACAGGTTTAATTTGCGTCATATTTTAAGGAGATTCAGTCCTTGGCAAGATGGCTTCAGGGCAGAAGCATCGTGGCAGAAGGTGTGGCGAGAGAGAGCTGCTAGCTCACTGTGGAACAGTGATGGAGGAGGGGTGATGGGCCAGACACAAACCCCAGGGTCACGGCTCCATGACCTGCCAGATGCACTCCTCAGAAATTTATGCTTTCAGCACCCCAGTGGCTTCCAAATCCAACAAGGGAACACTCACCTTAACTTTTTTTGTCACAGTTATTGTCATCCAGAAATGAATGTTTTAATTAAAAATGCACTTTGCTTGCTAAAGTATTTGTGCACTTAACAATATATAAGATGCCGCCCACATACCAAGCACCAACATGACCAGACACAGCTTTCATGGAGCTTGGAATTCAGCTGAACTAGAAGTAAATGAAGAATTAAACAACCACAACAAAAGTCAGATAGTAACGTATGATCTGCTGAATTGGAAAGAGCTGGTGGTTTCTCGGCACTGGGTGACTGGGGAGAATGTCTGGAAGGAAGACACAGTGAAACAGATCTGAATAACAAGGAACCAGCTGTACCGGAGAGAAGGCAAAAAGCATTTCAAAGGGAATTGCCAAGTGCAATTCAAGCTTGATCTGATGAGGGAAGGAAAGAAACCCACTGAGATGGGCACAGTGTGAACTGAGAATGGAGAGAGAATAGTATATGTGGTCGGAAAGATGGAAAGGGAGTTGGCACACAGATGGCTCTTTAAGCTTGGAACAGTTTTATCCTGAGGCTACTGAAATACTTTACATTGTAGACCTTAAGACATAAGAGTGTTATGGTTTTATTGTTTTGAGAATAAGTTTGTTTAACTGGAGGAGATAAGTCACAATGAAAAGTGAGAGTATGGTAGGAAGCATAGTAATAGTGTTTAGGAGCAATGTTAGTAGCTTGAACATGGATGAGCCTCATGAAGATCAAGAGATATGGAAGGAGACAGATTACTTACTAATAGACTAGAAGTGAAAGAAAGGGGGAAGATAAGAATACTTCTGAGATATCTGTGAAAGCATCTTGATGCATAGTGGTCCTTATTTTTTGAGATAGGTAAGATGGTACAAGAAACAGAGACTAGGATAAAGGAGAAACAAGAGTTTAGTTTGGGACAAGTTAAGTCTCCAAGTAGAAGTTTTGGAGGGCAGGGCTATATAAGCCTGAAATTTGAGGCTGAGGTTCTGGCTAAAGGTTTGATTGGAGAGTCATTATCATATAGATGGAGCTTAAATTCATGGGGCTGAATGAAATCAACTATGGGGAGAGTATAAATTGAAAATAACCTGAGTTTCCAAACACTAGCTCTGTGGCAATAGCATAATGAGGAATGAGGCTAATTTCCTTTTACATGAAATCATTTTAAAAGCATATTCATGTTCCTGAATGTTTTTATAGACAAAGAATTCCTGTCAAGAAAAGTATGGGACACTAGCAAAAATGTCTGTCTGTGGGGAAATGTTATGTGTAGTTTTTCATTGTAGACTGTTGTATGACTTGCATTTGTTGATACCTGGAGTTGAAGGAAGGAGAAAAAAGCAAAGGAGAACAGGGAAACATAAAAAGAGTAGAAATCCAGTCTTACTCATTTAGCAAGCATCTCTCATAGCATCCAAAACATGAAGTTGGACTGAATGATGCAGATAAATGAGACCTGAAATTTTAACTTTCCTAAGGATACAATTGTGATTTATTGTCCTTGTCATTGTCAACCAGACTGCTGTAGGAAGATGCTGACAAATGATAGAAAATGTTAGCATTCCCCAATGGAATGGGGGAATGTGCTTGCCTAATCTGTGATTTCTGTCCATTGGCATCTCATTTTAAAAGTTGCTTGAACTGGGCCAGAGATTTAGCTCAGTGGTTCTGGCGCCTGTGTGGTAAGCACAAGGTCCTGAGTTTGATCCTGGTAACCACATACAATGCTAGGTGTGGTGACTCACGCCCACCAGCAATCAATACCACATACCACAGTGCCGGGCATGGTGGCTCACGCCTATAATCCCAGCTCTTGGGAGGTAGAGACAGGAGGATTGCTGAGTTCAAGGCTTGCCTGGGCTACATGGTGAGCTTAGGGCCAGCCTGAACTACAAAGTGAAACCCTGTCTCAAAAAAAAAGAAATATTGCTTGAACTGTACATTTTCTTAGTTGAAGTTAAAAACTTTGCCCTGGTAAAAATCTGGGAAAAAATATTTTCAGTATTCCATCTACTCAATTCATAAATAGAATGCACAAATTACTGTAAATCATCAAACACATACTGCATTTTTACAGACTAGCAGTGTGACATGTATTTCATAACAAATAGAAGATAATGGAAAGTCAGTATTTTCTCTCATTATTTTTTTTTTTTTGAGACAGGGTTTCCCTTTGTAGTTCAGGTTGACCCTCAGCTCACTATGTAGCCCAGGCAAGCCTGGAACTCAGCAATCCTCCTGTCTCTGCCTCCCGAGTCCTGGGATTACAGGCGTGAGCCACCACTCCTGGCACTGTGGTATGTGGTATTGATGGCTGGTGGGCGTGAGTCACCACGCCCAACATTGTATGTGGTTACCAAGCTCGAACTCAGGGCCTTGCGCTTGTGAGGCAGGTGCCAGAACCACTGAGCTAAATCTCCGGCCCAGTATTTTCTCTTTTTTTTGACTTATTTAACTTATTGTTATATTATATATACACATCACAATTATACTCAACATTGACAATTTGACCAGTGTACGACATGACTTAATTCCAATTTTTCTCCAGTGTTTTCTAACAACTTCTTTAGTTTTTTTATTGGTACACTTTATGGGTATATTATATATGCACATCACAATTACACTCCACATTGAGAATTTGTACCAGTATATGACACCACTTAATTCTCATTTTTCCCTTTTCCCTACCTACCCTATCACCCCCACCCCTATATACACAAGCTTTGTTTCCTTTTTTTATCATCAATTTTTTCTTTCCTCATTAATTGCCTCTAAGCCCCATTTCTCTTTGAATATTTACTATTTCACAATATCAATCATACATTCTGGAACATATGTACAACTTCAGTTTCTCATACCAGAGAAAAGATACAGTATTTATATATCTGTAACATATTTATTTCACTTCTGAGTATATCCTGAAGGTATGTCCATTTGCATATAAATAATTCAATCTCATCATTCTTTATGGCAGAGTAATACTCCATTATTTTAGAAAACAACCACATCTTCTTTATCTAGTTTAGAGTTGATGGACATTTGGGTTGTTTCCAAGATTTAGCTATCACAAACTGAGCTGCTATAAACATGGGTGCACATATGTTGCTGTGATATGAATCTTGTAATTCTTTTGTGTATATCCCCAGCAGAGGAATAGCAGGGTCAAATGAAATGTCTAATCCTAAGTTTTTGATGAATCTCCACACTGATCTCCACAGTGGTTGCTCTAGTCCACATTCCCACCAACAGTGCAGAAGGGTTCCTTTTTCTCCACAAGCTCTCCAGCATTTGTTGTGGGCTAATTTTGAGATAGCAGCTATTCTTTGTGGAGTGAGATGAAATCTCAATGTTGTTTTCATCTGCATCTCTGGAATGGCCAATGATGTTAAGCATTAGATGCTTTTACACCTTCCTCTGAAAAGTGTCTGTTCATTTCAGATGCCCAGTTTTGAATTGAGTCTAAATTTGTGGAGACTGATTTTTTAAAGCTCTATATATTCTAGATAGTAGCCCTTTGTCTAAGGAACTACTGATAAAGATTTTTTTCCATATTTTTGGTTGTCTTTTTGCTCCACCAGTTATTTCTTTCGCTGTGCAGAAGCATTTTTTTTTTTTTGAGACAGGGTCTCGCTTTGTAGTTCAGGCTGGCTCTGAGCTCACTATGTAGCCCAGGCAAGCCTCGAACTCAGCAATCCTCCTGTCTCTGCCTCCCGAGTGCTGGGATTACAGGTGTGAGCCACCACACCTGGCACTGTGGTATGTGGTATTGATTGCTGGTGGGCGTGAGTCTCCACGCCCAGCATTGTATGTGTTTTCTGGGGATTGAACTCAGGACCTTGCGCTTGCAAGGCAGGCACAGGAACCACTGAACTAAATCTCTGGCCCACAGAAGCTTTTTCATGAGGTCCCTTTTGTTGATTTCTTCTGCTAGTTTTCATGCTATAGAGGTTTTGTTTATAAAGTTCCCTAAGCCAATGTCTCCAAGAATTATACCTAACCTGTTTTGCAGCAGGTTTAGAGTTTCTGTTTTAATATTCAGATCTCTAATCCACTTTGGTTTTAGTTTAGTACACACTGAAAGAGATAGATCTAGCTTCAGTCTTTGGCAAGTGAAGCCCAGTTTTTCCAGCACCATTTGTTAAGGAGGATGTCTTTCCTTCATTGAGGATGTTTGGCTACTTTGTCAAAGATGAGGTGGCTTAGTGTATCTGGAGTTCTTTCTGGATCTTCTTACCTACTCCACTGATCCTCAGGTCTGTTTCTTTGCCAGCTTCTCCAGTTTTTTAAAGTTCCTAATTCTGCTGCATTTCTTTGAATATTCCTAGAACTGACTGAATAATTATATTCTTGTGCAGTTAGTAAAAGAACAGAATCATATATATTCCAATACTTGGAGAGCTTTTCAATCAGAAATTTTGACTAATAATTTATTAATAATGTGAAATGTATTATCAATCCAAATTAGTTAAAGGTGAAAAAATCTTTTTATGAAGGCACAGTTTTTGAAATTAACTGTGATAGGAACCTTGAAAGTAGAATATACTTTTATTGATTAGTTTATAGAAATTAAAATACCAAAGCTTAGGAGAAATGAGAAGGATACAGGGAACAAATTTAAGTTGTGAGGCTAATGCAACCTGTCCCCCTTCAGTAATCCCATTGTTCTGAATAAGAGAACCAGGGAGAATACTCCTCCTTTAATCCTCTGAGTGGGCCCATTTAAACTTTTGATTGTGGCCCTCATTTTAAGGAGATACTATTTTCCGTACTTTAAGATTCTAAAAGTAAACCAACATATTTTCAAAAGTCAACCAAAGGCTTCCATTTTTTTAAATTTAAATCTTTATTGATACATTAAATATCATGATCACTCTCAACAGTGAGAATTTGTACCAGTATATGACATGACTTAATTCTCATTTTTCCCCTTCCCTTACTCACCTTACAATCCTCACCCCTATATACATATGCTTTGTTTCCCTTTTTTACCACATTTTTCTTTCCTCTCATCACTTACCCCTAAACCCCATTTCCCTTTGAATATTTACTGTTTCACAATATCAATCATGCATTCTGAAACACATTCACAATTTCAGTTTCTCATACCAGAGAAAAGATACAGTAATTTACACTGCTGTGACCTATTTACTTATGAGTAATGTCCTTAAGGTACATCCATTTGATTTGATGGGCATTTGGGTTGTTTCCAAGATTTAGCTATCACGAACTGAGCTTCTATAAACATGGGTGCACATATGTTGCTGTGATATGAATCTTGCGATTCTTTTGTGTATATCCCCAGCAGGGGAATAGCAGGGTCAAACGGGACCGCTAATCCTTGTTGTTTTTAGGAATCTCCACACTGACTTCCATAGTCGTTGTACCAGTCTACATTCCCACCAACAGTGGAGAAGGGTTCCTTTTGCTCCACAACCTCACCAGTATTTGTTACTGGCTAATTCCAAGATAGCAGCTATTCTTTGTGGAATGAGATGAAATCTCAGTGTTGTTTTCATCTGCATCTCTCGAATGACCAGTGGCATTGAGCATTTCTTTGTATGCTTCTTAGTTGCTTTTATATCTTCCTCTGAAAAGTGTCCACAGTTTGTTTTGACATGATAGGAAGGACAGACCTTATTAAGAGGCAGTGTGTAGTCTCCTGGGATATACTAGCTGAGGAAATTCTAAGCATATTATAACTGCATGATTTTGCATTTTTTATTTACTGCAGAATCTATCTCTTAAGTGAGAGCAACTCTGTTGTCAGCCCTAAGGGGATGACTGGGTAATTTAGCTACAAGACTTAATTTAGTCCAATACTTTAAGATTAAAAGGAGAACCAGGAAGCCACAGTTGTATGACAAGACAGATACTGCTAGAATGCACAGCCAATTTGGACCGATGCTTTTGATATACAATCTGAGTTCATACTTGTAGACTGACTATACATTCAAATAGTTTGCATAAAAGAACTCGTTGGCTTTCATGATCAGGTGTGAAGTCTGTAGCTAACAAGTAGACAGAATTTAGTAATGAGGGATCCTTAATCTAAAACATATAGGCTACAGTTCTTTTAGTGGACTGGGAGAAGATAATGTTCTGCTTACAAAAGTATCTAATTTCTGATGTAAGAGTTTCAAAAACTCTTATTAATCCATATCCAATATGTTGACTTTCTTCCCAGATGAAATCACATCTATTTGCTTATTACTGAATAGTAACACTCTCATAGCCAAAAATGTTACAATTTTCATGAATAAATTGAATGGCAAATTTAAAATACAAAATATGAATCTGTTTATCAGTGACAGAGTTTACGCTTTTAAAAAGTTAACTTTTATACCAACTCTGAGTATATAGGCTATGTCTTTTTCCCCCTAGAAATACAGGATTTAGTTGACTAATGTTTTGGATATAAAATGCATACAGTTGTTTTTTTTTTTCTTAAGGGAAGAGGGTATATTAAATTGTATATGTTCTATCTGTCTAAAATCTATTTTACATTTGGTCTCCCTTTTTTTTTTTTTTTTGGGAAAGGGTCTCACTTTTGTAGTTCAGGCTGGCACTGAGCTCACTATGTAGCCCAGGCAAGCCTGGAACTCAGCAATCCTCCTGTCTCTGCCTCCTGAGTGCTGGGATTACAGGCGTGAGCCACCACACCCTCTTTTTGACCACCCATACATCTGCCAATCTCTAAAGTGAGGTATAAATACAGAATAAAAATTACTTTTCTTTTTTCCAAACTCAAAAGGATACATGAACCAAGTCATCTGGTAACCAAGTCCCACTTGAAATATTAAGACATCATTTAGGTTGTTTTTTTTTCTCCTGTTAATGAATGCTGTTTTCTCCCTTTCTCGACACCACTTAGCAAAATCAAGATAAAATTTGTAGAATTATTTAGCATCACATATGTTTATAACAGTTTTTTAAAGTGATTATTCAAGTGATTCTATAGTTTTGTTAATATTTTATCAATTATGATGGGTACATTTATATGGCTACAGTTTAGGAAGCTAGACTTCAACAGGTTTAATATCACACCCATACATAGGTTCTCTAAAACTGGAACATTTTGGTGCCGATTTATCAATTCAATTTCCTTACATTGCTTTCACTAATATAGTAATGAGCTAATGTGAAATAAGTAAAAGTGAATAGCTTAAGAATGAAATTAAATTTGTTCATCTTAAAACAGGTATGCCAAATCATTGTGGGGAAAAAAGTGTAATATCTAAAAGACAAGGAAATGAAATTTTAAAAACAAAAAGCCAAGTTTACAGTTAACCTTTGTTTAAAAAAGAAAGACACGACTATGAAATATTGGGAGAACCTTAGATTGACAATCTTCTATTAACAAGGCTGAAATTATCATAAATTAAAAGATGCAATAAGAGTAGTTTGTCTTTTAATTTTATGGGGAATCTAGTGTTAAACTAGCAAAAGGCATTCAAAGTACAACATGTTCATACTTGAGCTAACTGTTTAATATTTATATGGAAATTATTAAAATTCTGTTGGAATAATTTTTGGGTTTCACCTTCTGTAAAAATCTATCCTCCAGAAAACTTAAAGCATGACAGTCTTATTTTTTATAGAGACACACTAGTTATATGTTTTATGATAATTCTTTTAATGCTGAGTTTATTTTCTGTCAAATCCTGAGTTAGAGTTGCAATTTTATCAATTAAAAAGGACTTTTGATAATTTGAAAGAAATGTAATTATTTCAAGAATTCTGTCACTCATGGAAAAGCTCAAGAAATTCAATAAAGCATGCCGTAATCCCATTGTTTTGTTAGTAGTACTATTACAGAAATTCATCTCTTCATGAAATTGTAGGACAATCTGACCAGCCCAATTATTATCAGGGCAAACAAAAATAGAGACAATTCCAGTTAAAAATGAAATTTCAGAATTGACCCAAGGCTCACATTTCCATATGTTTTTCTGGTATTTTATAGAAAAAAGGATTGGCAGAGCCTGGATTAGTAAGATTCATTTTATTTCCCCTTCCTAGAAAGTCACTTTTTCTTTCACCTCTGCTCTTAAATTTTTCCTTCAGTGACAGTTCATAGACAAGGGAGAACTATTTATTCTGAGAATCATGACCCTGGCTGTTACTATTTCTAATGATAAGCTCTCTAAAAATACACGAATTTTTATATTCTTAGAATAATGTGTTCTGACCATGAGAAAAGACCTCAATGTTGACCTAGCCTTGAGCTGAACTAATCCGGTCCTCTTGTGCACTTCACGAACACAGTTCATTTTATCATGGCCCAAATTTCTTTCTTTCTGCTGCTACTACTAATGTATCCTTAAAGCTTTGAAGGGCAAAAATGCCTGGAAACACATTAATTACAATAACTATTTTTTTTTTTTTGAGACAGGGTCTCGCTTTGGAGTTCAGGCTGGCCCTGAGCTCACTATGTAGGCCAGGCAAGCCTCAAACTTGGCAGTCCTCCTGTCTCTGCCTCCCGAGTGCTGGGATCACAGGCGTGAGCCACCACGCCCGGCACTGTGGTATGTGGTATTGATTGCTGGTGGGCGTGAGTCTCCACGCCCAGCATTGTATGTGGTTACCGGGATCGAACTCAAGACCTTGCGCTTGCAAGGCAGTCGCCAGAACCACTGAGCTAAATCTCTGGCCCTACAATAACTACTTTTAATTTTGTATTTGCTATGTGCCTGGAATCACAGGAACACCACCCTGTCAATAACGTTTGTTAATTCTATTGTTGCATTCAATGTTTGTGATCACAGGAAGTGATATCAGGATCCCTGTTTATAAGTCAAGTCAATGAGAATTAGGAGACTTCAAATCCATACTCAACCCAAGGTCACAGAATTCGTATTGGGTGGAGCAAAGTTTTTAAAATTTTTTAAAAATTATAAAGCCTTGTGCCGGGCATGGTGGCTCACGTCTGTAATCCCAGCACTCGGGAGGCAGAAACAGGTGGATTGCTGAGTTCGAGGCTCGCCTGGGCTACATAGTGAGCTCAGGGCCAGCCTGAACTACAAAGCGAGACCCTGTCTCAAAAAAAAAATAATAATAATAATTAGAAAGCCTAGATCTGGAGAGTTGAAAAAAACAACACGTGTTGAAATTTGAACACATATAGCTTTCCTGAGTGTGAGCATTGGGTGATATTCATAAGCTCTCCTAAGCACACATATCCCCCAGGGATGAGAGGAAGACCCTTCCTTTCCTTTAAAAAAAGATTTGTTACCAGTTTATTGACAGGAACCTCCATCCAAAACATATCTGAGTGATTTGTTACAAAAAATGCACATAAAAGTTCCTTTAACTATAACTGTGGCCATGTTCATACAATATGCATGATTGGCAAGACAGTTTTCATGAAAAAAATGAAAATCATGAATTAGGCCAAGTAATAAAAACAGCACAGCATTCTCTTGGGGAAAAGAAAAGATTCTGTAATTCAATTACAATGGCATTCGGCAGAAAGAGTGTATGAAGAATTCCATGTGTAGGTAGTGTTGTTTCTTCACTTTAATTCCATGTTGTTTTCTGCACCTCTCTCAGGGGCTGCAGAGTAGATTTCCCACCACATCACCCTTTTGGACCCATCCACATGATCTATGCCAAGAAAATAATCTTTGATCTACATTTTATTTTTTTAATTTTTACTTTTTTATTATTGCATGTTTGCAATACATAAAGATTGTGTTCGTGGTGAGGAGGTGAACAGAGCACACTTTCATTCTTTTTTAAGCCCTCTCTACACCCTTCCCTCTCTCTTTGCTCATGGATCTAAATTCATTTGAGAAGGATAGGCTCAAAACACTTCAGATACTTGAAATTTTACTGTGTAAATATAAAGCTGAATGATCTAAAATAACAACATGAACAGGAAGGCACACTGGTAGGAGAGAAATGTCAGAAAATTCAATTACAAAGACTAACTGAAACTAAGCACCAAATACTGATAAAGAGCCCAGGGTTACCTGAGCAGTGTAAGGTTTGGGTCCTTCCACTATCCATGCACCTGCTCAACCTTCTGTGACTGAGCTCTCTGTGGCTTGAGGGCCCAGTGTCCTGCCCATGCCTCCTTCTCTCAGAGGTAGGCTGTTTGCCCCGTAAATTATTGAGCTGCCCTATCAAATGCCATTCTGCTGTCCTGATTCTCCTCCAGCCATGCCGCTGTCTGGCTTGCCCCAGAGTATTCAAAATTTGAGTTGAGCTGGATTATGGAAGATAGCATGCTCATGCTCCATAATGGAGTTCCTGTAACAGTGAGTGTGTAGCCCACAAGCCTAGAATATTCACTCTCTAGGCCCTTTCAGAGAAGTTTCCCAAGTAAATAGAGAACAGATATGACAAGTGCTGATTAATTTTAAAAAAGTAAAATCTTATTCACAGCAAATTACTTCGGAGAGAAATTTAACTCTGGTTATGGGAAACTTAATGGAATAAACAGTAACACTGTGATACATTAACTATTTGAAGGAGTATTACCTAAAGAGTATAGCAAAAAAACAAATGAAGGACTGTATCGAGCCAATAAGGCTTGCAGATGAATAATAGAACTTATTTTGAGTGTGCAAAATTATTGAGTGCTATTTACTGAGTGAGAAAAATATCATGAAGATTCAGGTCATCGTATGCATTCACCACATGCTTCTATAGCCTTTCCTGTGAATATCTTTTCTATGCTGATTAAAGGGTTATGCTCCAAAATATTGTCAGTTTCATTAAAAACAAGTCTGAAGCACAACTACCTAGCCAAGAATGCTTCTGTTAGTGCCGGGTGTGGTGGCTCACGCCTGTAATCCCAGCACTCGGGAGGCAGAGACAGGAGGATTGCTGAGTTCGAGGCTTAAAAAAAAAAATTAAAAAAAAGAATACTTCTGTTAACATAAGGTGACATTAACTGTATTTCATGAAGTAGAAAATTGCTTCCCACCCAAATTCTTAAAAATCCTTCTTTTTTGCTGCCTTTAATAGGACATAGAACACTGGGACCCATGAGCTGCGTAAAGCTCTAATAGAATTAGCATTTGGTAATTTGAGACTTTCTATGCCTGACTAATCTGATGCAGTACAAAGCAAGAAAATATGGAAGAACATATTGTTTTATGACCAGCAACTTCCCCTTAAGTGGAATGGATTCACAGATCCATTCTTGGTAATCTCCATAAGGACTTAGGGCCCTAGGCCTGGTGCAGTCTCAGGAATCTTCTAGTCTTCCAAGTAAAGACATAAATTCTCTGTGGAGAGAATGTTACCAAGAATCAAGATGAAAGTCAGTGTTTTATATTCTAAAAGTTACATTGGGGGAGGAAGGTTACTGCTGATAATCAAACTTAAGACTTTATACATGTTTTAGCAAGTGCTCTATCACTGAGCAACATTCCCAGCCCCCATAACATTTTATTTTTTTAGGTATTGCTTTTGCAACCTGGAATTCAAGAGATGAATTAAATTTAGCGATACACACACATATACATATAACATATGTCACTTTATATGTATGTATTCAAAATTATTAACCATGAAGCTTTTACATAATAAAGGAATCATATTGATAACGTTGCAGCAAGCTTTATATGTTTTAGAAGTCTTTCCACCAAAATAAATTTACTTCTGTTTCAGAGAATCATTCTTAAGTGTTTAGAAGATGAACTACCCTCATGATGAATTCTAAATATAGAGAAATAATGCTTTTAATCACAATAAATTGCTGATAAAAAGTAATTACTAATTTTCATCCTGAACATTTCACATCATCTAATATGGATTATAATTTATATATAAAATTCTATGTTTATTGAATGTAAATCTTATCAAAGTTATCCCACAAATACAGTATGTCCTGAAGTGGAAGTGCAGTGTCAAATGAGGTTGAAGGGAGAGCAGGACAATGGGGAAAAATAATAACCAAGATAGACTCCATGCAGGTGCACATTGCCAATGAGGAATAATATAATGTAATCCTAACATGTGCCAATAAACTCAAGTTATTTTTTAAAAAAGGAAAGAAAAATGTTTAAAATTCTGGCTTCACACTGGTGAGTGTAAAATTTACTCCATTACTATTACCTGTCTTTATATGGTCTTATATTATTTCTTCTAAGGACAGAAAGAAAATGTTGTTTCTCCCTAGTGTCTGTCAATGTTATATTCCAAATAAGCCAATAAAATAGTGTGTATCTGAAAGAATTCATGCACTATAAAATAAAATGATTTAAATTAAAAAACGCCCTCGATTGAAGCAGGGCAATGTATACAAATGATTTAATAAAATAGTTTCTCAATTTCTACTTCTTAAGCAGGAGAGGTATTTTTTTAATGGAATTCCAAATATAACGCACGTAAAGTTAGATTGCCTTGAGTGCAGTCTGTGGGCAGGGAAGTCTTTGGCACAGCTATCCACTTCTATTTCCTCCTCAGCCACCCGAGCAACCATTGGGGGCTTCTGAAAACTATACTCTGAACTCTGGATATAGCTCAAAAGTCAGTCATTCCTGCATGTTTTCCTGGATAAAGGTACCAATTTCCTATCTAGCCAGTCATTCTTTGTGTACATCATTTCCAAAAACTCAAACTAACTATGATTAGGGGCACTTGGTCTCCTACACAATGGCTAGAGTTCAGGGAAGACAAAGACATTTATCTGCCTGAGCTATTTAATGGTTCATCTTCCTGAAGAGATGGTAGCTGTGGTGATGCTCTGTTGTATTTTGAATAGTCCTTTTCCAGAGGTTTGTGGTTCAAAATACGAACAAGGAAAATGTCATGTCTCATCTTGAGAAACTAGAAATACCACCTTTTTCTGTTTCTCAGCCTCAACATTCCAAGTAAAATTCTTAGATTTATTTACAGTAAAGTAATAAATTAGGAGAGATCTTTTTTTGACATGAAATCATCATCTCTGCAAAGGGTTTTTTTACTCATTCCTCACTAGAGTCCTACTTGGCTATCTTGACAGATGCATTGTTCATGCTTTCAATGATGACAGCTCAGAAAACAGAAACCACGAATATGAGGACCAATGCAAAAATTTTGTGGGCAAAAGGAGAGTATTTTACAAAGCACAGCACACCTACAGCCCCAGATTTTACCTTCTTTTTTCAGAGCCAACAACAAAGTAAAGGTTACACCTTTCTCTGTTCGCCTTTATGCATTTAGAAGTGCTGTTTAAGGACAAAACTTGGTATGAAGTAGGGAATTTTTAAGAAGAGAGGCTAAAACATGAAATCGTGAAACATCCAGTTTTTTTTTGTTGTTGTTACTTAGTGTTTACTCTGGTAGCTCTTGGCCTTGGTATATTTCTTTTCTTTTTTCATTGAAGATTTGCCTCTCACTTTTGTTTGACAGATTCCCAAAGAGTACATTCAACAACTGAAGAGTTCTGTCTGTATTATAATCTTGAATGTTGCAGTGAAGGAAGCAGAATTCATACTCAGGACTTGGAGGATATTGTGTTGATTTTCATTATAGATCAGGTTACAGTATTCTTTTTTCAATAAGCAATTTTTGACCTGTGCTAGGTGATAAGGCAGATACAAAACTGTGAAATAACTTGGATTTATCAAGCACTTACTATACCAAACCTCCAGACAAAGTCTTATATATAGTATGTGAGTTAATCCTCATAAAACCCCAGCAAAGATAGATTTTACAATCTCCACCTTACAAAACTGAATTTCTGTTAACTTGCAGAGATCACAATAAATAGCAGATCCACAATCTGACTCCAATTTTGTGTGCAGCTCTGAAGCTTGTACTTTTTTTTTTTTTCCAGTGGTATCAGGGATCGAACTTAGGTCCTGAGCTAAATCCCCAACAACTGAAGTTTGTACTCTTTACACTGAATTGTATCCCTCTAATTTTTGCAGTAGTCAACAGGCAATAATCACAAGCAACATTCCCAAGTTGGCATGAGAAATACATAACTGGCTGCTGCCAAACAAATTTCAGCTCAACTTTTATAAGTTCTAACAAGTGTCACTACCCTCTAGTTTTCTCCTTTCTTATTCTTTTGGTGGGAATTTTTTTTTCACCTGAATGTACCCAGAAGCATGTTAAAATTATTAATCCAGTTGTTAATTATTAATTAAAAGCTAGACGCCTCATGGTTCTTAGTGGCTGAACATGGAAAAGAAGTCAAACGTGCAAAGATACAATCCTTTTTTTTCTTTTAATGTGATACAAGGTGCTCTTCCCCTCAGTTTTTCATGTGCTTGCCTGCTCTCCCTACACAGGACTCTAGAAAAACGCACAAATGGCAGGACTTTTTAATGGAAGGCTTACTTCATAATCATATATACTCATAGCTATTAAATGATACATTTCATTCTTAAAAATAATACACAACAAATGTAACCTCCTCCTAAAATGAAACTATGAAGCCTTTTATTCGTATGAAATTTAAAGAAACATGAATAGCTTCCTACTTATTTATAAAATCAGTCATCCTTCCATAGTTGTATATTAGGCTGATTAACATTTATCTATGAAGAACTACAATATTTCTAAAGATGAACTTGAAAATTGTGCATAAATAAGAAGGCAAATTGTCAGAACCCATATTCAGACAGACATTGGCTCATGGCCAAAGTCATATATAGGATCCATCAACAAAGAACTATTTTATTCATAATATTATAATAAGGTTGATTTTAAAATAACAACTATAGTAAGTCAAAACTTTGTGTTTGTATCTTTAAATATAATGCTTCCACTAGAGAATAAACTTTGCCAGCAAGCTAGAGACTCCAAATGTGATTGGAGATTAAGTAATGAGTGGACATTAAGTGTTCTTTCTCACCATAGAATTCAACTTTTCCCATAAGATATGATGTTTGCTATAGATTATTCATGAATATCCCATATCACCTATAACATTTTACAACTTCATAGTTAAAAATCAAACTGAGTTAAAATAATTTAAATAATGATCGAGTAATAAATTTATCTTATGAACACAAATATACATTAAAAATCTATTAATGTGATTATAAGAAATGTATTGAAGATAATTTGATGTCTTGATAGATGGAAAAATTTGATTAAAGGCTGTACATCTTACACAAAAATGTTAGCAGAGATATAGGAATACTTATGTAAAATAATAAGTTATTTCACAACAACGTAAAATACATGAGCATGAAGCCTCAGAGGCATGCTATTAAAATAAGGGATAAGACAAAGATCTGATCACCATGACCATGTCACATAATTCTATAATTTAGTTATTACACCATGTAAAAAATATAAAGTGAAAGATATGATTGTAGGAATAGAGAAACAAAAGTTATTATTTATGAATAAAGGATCCTGTTATGAAAAAACGACACAAATAGCTTTGTACATCAGAACTAACAATATAGAAAATGCAAAAATAAAACTTCCTTAATAATAGCAAAAATAAAGAGATAGTCACTAGCAAAGCTAATTATGTGTAAAACCTATATAAAGATAACAATGAAAGTTTGATGAGGCACTTAGACTACTACTTGAATAAACATTTTAATGTCTGGAAAGCAAGAATGTATTAAGACATCAATTATTTCTACATCAGTTGTGTCAAATGCACAATGGGATTATTATTTGGAGCATTTGTATGTGATTATAAAAATCATGGAGGAGAATAAATGAGTGTAACTCTTCAAGAAAAAAATTAAAGATAAATTCAGTGATGGAAGACTTCAACTTGTAGGCACTGCTCAACAAATGATCTAGGGCTCTTAGTTTCTCTTTCAGAGAAATGTGTACTTTTAAATGTAGTTCTTGCTTCCAATCATACAACAAAGTAAATTTTAAAACATTTAAAGAAATAAATTAGGAATGAATTAATGGACTAAAAAGGACAGAATATGGTAAATACTTAATGCCAAATTAGGGAAGATTTTCTTAGCAAAGAAAAAAATCACAACAAAGAAATAAATCTTAAAAAGCTGAAAAACTCCACCATGTAAAAGTACATACTGCTGTAGGCTAGGAAAAAATCCACTTCTAGAATTAAAACCCAAATAACAGACAAAATATCGAATACTCTTGGTTCATAGAAATCATTTTATTTAATGTCTATTAAAATAAAATAGGAGAAATTGAAATCTAAATTTATATTTAAATATAAAAAAGATGATAGTGTATACTTCATAACAATTCAAATGACACAGGCATCCTCTATGTAGTCTGAATATACATATATAAAGGCATTTAATAAAGTATGTGCTGTCATTAACAGTTGCTTCATTGGAATCACTTAGGGACATAAAAATGCCTAGATTCTTACATTAAGAATGGAAAAGCAAGTCATTTTACTTGATTAATATATAGGTGTCAATATCTTAACACTGGGATGCACCTATCCTTATTTATATACTACTCTGTACATTTGATTGAAGTAGTTACTTTAAAATCACCATCACCATTTAAAGCATCAATAAAATTAACATTTAAACTATATTGGATGGTGTTTTTCAAAGGGTTGCATTTTGGGAAGATCATGTTAATTCCCAGTGGGTTACAACCAGCATATAAAATAAAATTAAATAAATAAAATAAAATAAAATGAAATAAAATAAAATAAAATAATAAAATAAAATAATTAAATTAAAAACACAGTAGAAGAGAAAACACACCTGTGCTTTCTGTGGGTGGCTCTTTAGAAAAAGGAACAACAAAAGTAGAAAGCATGGCAAGAGAGATATTTAGCTCCAGTATGTACATAAAACTGTACTTTAATACCTAAGCACTTAATATTGATTATGTTTCTTACTATAGTTTTTCTCCAAAGGAAGAGACTATATTTGAGTCATCCATTTTGGGTTACAATTGGCAGTTTTTAAAATCACATCCTTTCCATGACTAACGCATTCACATCCTTTGCATGCAGGTGAAATACCACAAAGCTGAAAGTCAGGAAGAAGTCAGATTTCATTATTTCTGCTCCTGCTGGTTAAAAAACAAACCAACAGGCACCAGCAAGGGCCTGAAACTTGTGAAATTACAGAAGATATAGAATGCCCTCTAATAAAGGCTTATTTTATTGAATTCATAACCTAACTTGCACCGTTTAAAATGTCCTTCACTAACATATTTCAATAGGTACTAGAAGCATTTAACAGTTAAACAGAAAACAAAGATACAAATTAGAATTTACTGTGAAATACTATTGCAAGCAAGTCAGCTCAGGGTTCTTTTTTCCTCTGAGTCAAATAGCTTTTAATTATTTCCAAATGAGGGAATAATTCATTCTTTTGCTCCTTCCCAGTAGTATTTTAAAATATTTTGTGTGTACAGGCACAAAACAAATACTAAAATGGCTAATCATCTAGAATTACATTGCCTTGATTACCACATGTTGAAGTTAACAACCCTGAGCTATTATTTACTACTTTGCCATAATCAGAGATTAATGGGCTGCCCAGTTTATTTTTGTGCATCACAATTTGGAAGGATATTTTCGTATATTTTTATAGAAAATATAGAAAATTGCACCTCCTTATGTGAGAATGAGAAATATGTTTCATTCTGTGTACATAATGTTTCATTTTGTGATCATAATGTTCTTTGTTTGCTCAAACCCCAGTAAGCAGACATTTGAAAGCATTTTTCCAGCTTAATCAGTGCCTTCTAATCAGAATTGTTCTAAAGGATTGACCTATTTCCACATGAGCCTAAATGTTTTTGCTTCCCTCCTGGAATTAAATGTTTCCCTGTCTTGCCAACTCTGAAGCCAGGAGGGGGAGGGGCTGGCTGGTTATGAAGAGGTGATATTCATAGGAAAGAAAAAACTTCAGCATGAGAAGCCAATTGTGAAACTTTTTCTTTGTTGAAAATTTTACCCATCAAAGACTAAAAAGTAACCAATCTAATTTTAACTGTCGTTTGGAGAGAAGAATAAGTTGTGAATTTTTTCAAATGACAGCAGCACTGGAAGGATGAAAAGTAACTTCTTTGTAACATTTTGTAAACACAGGTCAGGGTTACTGTAGATTCTGTAAACCTGAGAAAATGGTGGATCCCACATAGATGATGACAACTATCTGGGTATCGGCTGTCAGATGACTTGATCCCACTTTTCCATTAGACACTGTCTTTATGGAAAGGCTCTGTAACCCGCAGATAACTCTCCTTGACATTGGCACGTGACTTAGGGCTACAAGTAGCTTCAAGACACTTGTTAGAATGAAACATACTTCTCATTTTCACATATAATAAAGAGGTGCACTTTTCTAATTTAGCCTGCAATATCATCTCTATAATAGTTTCATGGTAGACACATATACAGCAAATGGTTTGTGACCGAAAATCCCGAAAAACTTTAGCATCAGGTTTTAGGTTTTTTGAGAGAAATTATTTGAGATGGAAAATTGTTGATGCTATGCTCACTGCCAGTTAGGAAGCACAAACACACCCCGGGGAGAAATAAAATTTTACAAATTTTTAATTAAAATAATGATGAGTAGAATCAACATATGAGATGTTATAACCTATTTTTTATCAAATTAAAATTTTTGGTTTCTCAAAAAAATTTCCTATATCTTACTGCACCATTCTAAGTATTATTGTATGATACTAGTTAAAATCACCATTGTTTGAAATTCGATGGTAAAAAGGAAAAAATAGAAACAAAACTTATGTAAATGAGGGGTTGGCAGGGGAATGGGAAAAATAAGAATCAAGATATATCATACAAGCACAAACTCTCAATGAAGAGTGTGATCATAATGTATATCTAAAATGTATCAATAAACTCAATAAAGAAAAAAACACTTATGCTTTTTTTTAAAAGTATCCACCCATTTTTTGATGCTAGATGATTTTTAGACTTTTAGAAAATAGCACGAAATTTTCCTAAATGTCCAACTGTTTTTCTTATTAAGAAATCACACTGATAAATATAATTAATGAGGCATTTGTCCCAGAATATTCAATTTTTACATAGTAATCTAGAGCAGATTTCAACAAACTATAGGAAGAAAGAAGGTCAAATCACTTTTTTTTTCCTTATTTGAGATAGGGTCTGACTATGTAGTTCAGGCTGGGCCCTGAGCTCACTATGTAGCCCAAACTCAGCAATCTTCTTGCCTCTGCTTCCTGAATGCTGGGATTACAGGAGTGAGCCACCATACCCGGTATTGTGGTATGTGGTACTGATTGCTGGTGGGCATGAGTCACCATGCCTGGTATTGTTGTATTTGGTTAGTCGGGACTGAACCAGAGACCTTTCACTTACCTGCGAGGCAGGTGCCAAAACCACTAAGCTGAATCTCCAGTCCAAATCACTTATTTTTACAAATAAAGTTTTATGGGAATACAGCTACACCCATCTGTTTGTGTGTGCATACATACATACATACATATATATATATATATATATATATATATATATATATATATATATATATATGTAAGCAATAGATTTGGATGGAGAGAGACATTAGAATATATGCATAAGAGACTTATGCATATGTGTATGTACATACATATGTATGCATATGCATATATGTATATATGCATAATATATCTGTGTTTGCTTTCAAATTACTAATGGAAAATATAATTAGTTGGAGCAAAAATTACATAACCTGAAAAGCCTAAAACATTTAATATCTGATCCCCTACAGAACAAGTTTGTTTACACTGGTGGAAAAAATAACTCCTGACACAATCCTGAATATAATAGTTCCTCCTTGAGATCTTTTTTGATGATATTTCATCCTACTGACAAAATGATGCAAGTTCAGTTGTTCAGAAAGATAAGCACTTTATTTTCTTTTATGCACTTATTTGTCTTTTATGCATATATTCTAATGTCTCTGTCCTTCATCCAAATATATTAGTCTTGCAAAAGTAGCAGTCCTATTTCTGAAACATTTTCTACAAAACTAAGATAAGAAATTTGATGACACTTAACTTATACTATTATTTCCTGATTTAATGGATGTTGCAAGCAAGGAGAATATTGTGTTTTCCAGGCTGCATTTTTTAAAAAGGTTCACTTAACAGACTCTTCATAAGCTTCAAAATCAGCACCTCATTGAAATTGAATGAAACATAGAATTAATTTGAAGTATAGCTCTCTGTCCATTTGTTCTAGAACTAAGTAGATGAGAATAATTTGGAAGTAAAAACATTGAGTATCTGTTGGAGTTAGGCACTCGGATTCTTTCGTCCTCTTTTTTTTTGCGGGGAGGGGGATTGGGGTTTTTGTTGTTCCTGTTGCTGTTGAGACGGGGTCTCTCTATGTAGTTCAGGCTGGCCTTATCTACTATGTAGCTCAGGCTGGCCTCTATCTCATGGCATCTTCCTGCCTCATCCTCCTGAGTGCTGTGATTATGGGTGTGCACCACCACACCCAGTGGCACTCATATTTTTTCCCAATTTATATTTGAAGAATCTTTACAAAACTCCCTAATTCCTATCTTAATATAAAGGTTAAATAAAAATTTATATGAAACCAACTTATTTTTTTCTAAGATTCTAGAAATCCAGTTCCTAAATATGGACAAGAATTTATATTATAAAACATTTCACATTCATGTGCTCCATAGAATAAATTCCCAAATATTTTCTGTCTTGTATTTATTGTGAACATTTCACTCCTTTTTTTTACTGTAATCAACTTGGCTACATGCCTGCTACAAAGACCTGAGCAAGCTATTAAAAAGAGTTCACATTGCCGGGCGTGGTGGCTCACGCCTGTAATCCCAGCACTCAGGAGGCAGAGACAGGAGGATTGCTGAGTTCGAGGCTTGCCTGGCACCATAGTGAGCTCAGGGCCAGCCTGAACTACAAAGCGAGACCCTGTCTCA
Source organism: Thryonomys swinderianus (assembly GCA_004025085.1). Lineage (NCBI taxonomy): Eukaryota > Metazoa > Chordata > Mammalia > Rodentia > Thryonomyidae > Thryonomys > Thryonomys swinderianus. The sequence goes on from PVIC010009320.1 coordinate 37,290, forward strand.
AAGAAAAAAAAAAAGAGTTCACATTGACTCTTTCCCATATCCCACCCATCTTTATATATCCCTCCTATTCCATCGCACAAATGATGAAACTGGCTAGGAAAGGAAAACTAACTTACAGGTAACCATTCCAAGGAAGTGAGATAGGAGGGCTAATTTTTAATGTTCTTTTGCACAGAGTGGAGACTAGTTAGTTAGTAATAGTTATTACACTTGATCTTAGCCAAAAGGCCGAGAAGCGATAGTTAGTAATAGTTGTTGGATATTTCAGAATTACTAAGAAAACTATAAATGTTCTCACAACAAAAAATCTGAGGTGATAGACATATTAATTAATTTATCAACTCACACAGCATGTGTTCTAACACCACACTGTACCATATAAATACATAAAAATCTACTCTGTCATGATAAAATAAAATTTTAAAATAGAAAGGAAAAATAACTGGTCACAAGCCTGTTTTGTGCCCAAGACAAAATTCTATCAAAGCATTCTACTTTTATCATGTTCTTTAGAAATCTTTTAAGATAAATTCACAAGCAACCAATTATAGAATAATAATTGAAATTGTGATTGGGGTGGGCAAGGTCTGAGAAAGGGTTGCTAACTTTGCCCGGCAGAGGAAACAGAGACGTTTATGTAAGAACATTAGGCTTGCCTTGAGTTGAGCCTATTAACTGGAGATTCCAGATATATGTAATTGTATGTTCAAAGGCAGAGTCAAGAGAGAGCTTAGCATGCTCATGGAAGGGCAGACAAAATGTAGTTGTTGGAGGGGCAAGAGCCTAAAAATGATGCAGAAAATGGACTGAGGGGAGAGGCAGGAGCCTGGTCACACCTATAGGAAGTCAGTGGTTTTCCAGTTTCAGTGTGGAAGAATCATCAGGAGTGTTTCCTCATCATGAAGACCTAAGATTGTGGACCCCAGCTAGCAGAAAATCTTCCTCAGATTTAAGGACAGCATTTCATTGGGCATCTCAAAGAATTGAAGTATGGAGACACTCTTTGTGAATAACTGTTAAAAAGTGCTGGGAGGGCTGGAGATTTAGCTCAGTGTTTCCAGCGCCTGCCTCACAAGCACAAGGTCCTGAGTTCAATCCCCGGTAACCACATACAATGCTGGGTGTAGTGACTCATACACACCAACAATCAATACCACATACCACAGTGCCGGGTGTGGTGACTCACACCTGTAATCCCAGCACTCGGGAGACAGAGACAAGAGGATTGCTGAGTTCCAGGCTTGCCTGGGCTCCATAGTGAGCTCAGGGCCAGCCTGAACTACAAAGCGAGACCCTGTCTCAAAAAAAAAAAAAAAGCACTGGGAAATCAACATGCTGAAGTATGACATGCTTAATGTCATAGAGTTTAAACAAACCCAAAGAATAAAACAACAGTGCAGGGGAGTAAGAAAAGTGTTCCCAAAGAAGTTGATTTTTCTTTATTTAAAATTCAGAAATAATCTGGAGGTTACTTTCAAAGTAATCTGTATTGGACACACACACCTTTCCTTATATTTGTGTTGGATATTATTTAGATTTCTGAGTTATTAGAAATGCAAAAAAGTCACAATCCAATTTTATTCATTTTCAAAGGAGCTTCAGTACAAAACTTTCATATTGTACTAGTTTTGGCATTCTCAGTCCCTTCTGTCTTCACCATTGGTAAACTACTGATAAATTAATAGGGAATGGATTAGTGAAGGACTGAATTGACTCACAGATTTTCAGTAAAACAATTTCACACCCTACAACTGAGAAACTGTAATAAATCGAAGAAGCCGCAGTACGCTTCTGTACTTTACTCTGCATTTACTCAACAAGTCAATCAGCTAATTTTTCTATGACAAGTTTTCAGTGGAACAGAAATTTAAAATTTGTTACTGTGTCCTTATAATATGAGGTAAAAATTCTATATATTCCAGTGGCTTTGGGTACATCTAGAATAGAAGAAGTGAAGATAAACTATATTTTTGAGATCACATGTTCATTTCAAGTACTTTTGTTCCGATGACAACCCCCCAATTTTTTCTCGGTAGAAAAAAATTTACACCTCCCAAAAGTACTTTCCTTGTTATTTAAGCAGACTTGAAAGAGAGGAGGGAACAGTCATTTAACTGACCTGGAATTAAATAGACACCACACATCAGAATCTCACAGGATAAGCAGAGCTGGCCCGAGCCAGCTGAGGATTCTCAAAGTTAAGATGCCAGATCACACTCTGATGTTTATTCCACACTTGAGCTTGTTCACCAGAGATAGGTGGGCATAAAATAGTGGCGTTTCAGTGGATCATTACTGGAGAGAGAGAGAGACAGAAATGGCCTTTTTTCTTGACAGGAAGGGTGTTTTCACGTTCTACTTGAATTAATTTATGCTCTTTCATGCCATAGTGTATGAAAGAATCCTAAGATCTCTAGCTAGAATTCTCTGACAAAAAAGCCATTAGGTGGACTTTTGGCAAAACAAATAAAAGAGAAAATGGTTGCAAAGTAAAACTGTGAGTATGATAAGAAATATAACGCCCCAAAATTGAATGTCTCCATTTTCAGATTAATATGCATTCCTATCAGATTAATATGTATTTCCTAACTGATTAATATGCATTTATGTGGAATCTTATATATTATATGTAAATGTATATTTTATGTTAATATTAAGGGACTGTAAATCTTTCATTCTCATAGGCTGGAAAATTTTTTGAATTTCTAATATAAAAAAGGTATGTGTCAGATATACTAGACATGATCAATTTAAAACACTGACCTCCAACTTCCCAGTGTTCTCAATCAACTTTGGTCATTCAGAGATATTATACAAAGGATAAGTTTTAAACAGTAATGATATAATCCCAGCAATTACGAAGCTTTCTAGTACTATTGGCCTACATCAGAACAGGCAGTGAAGACACATTGACCCAGTCAAAGAAAGGAGTATGAGCACAACCTTGTTGGTCTGGGGCTCCCTACTGTGTGGTCAGATATTCCCAAGAACACACACAGGTTCAACCATTCACATGAAGGACTCATAGAACTGAGAAAAGATACTATGCTCAAAGTCACCATTGAATACAGAAAAAGAAAATGGATTAAAATTAGCAAAGGAATGGGCTGGAGAATTTAGTTCAGTGGTTCCAGCACCCGCCTGGCAAGTGTAAGGTCCCTGGTTACCACATACAACAATGTTGAGTGTGATGACTCACGCCCACCAGCAATTAGTACCACATACCACAGTGCCGGGCCTGGTGGCTCATGCCTGTAATCCCAGCACTGGGGAGGCAGAGACAGGAGGATTGCTGAGTTCGAGGCTTGCCAGGGCTACATAGTGAGCTCAGGGCCAGCCTGAACTACACAATGAGACCCTCTCTCAAAAAAAAAAAATAGCAAAGGTAAAAAAAACACAGAGCAGAGCCTCTGGGACAAGCTTCCAGCTGTCCTCCCACAGTAAGAACAAAGTGACTGTACTCATTCCACCAGGAATGATATGTGACAACACCTGGTATTGAAAACCACCAACACTACCCCAGACCTTCTCCAGGGGTTTATTGAGGGTCATCCACACAGGCACCCCAAATACCTGTGACCCTCCTGACTCCTCTCTTGAGTGTCAAGCTCCCCCGGAGGTCAGACTGCCACTCATGGCCCTGGGACCTGGGTGAATTGCATCACCATCATAATAAATCACTGTCAGCAGAGATTGTCTCGCACTATCATCAAGCAAAAGAGGTTGGGTTTAAGAGGTTATATCCCAGGAGCTGTTCAAGAGCCTCAGCACAGCTGAGTGAACCCTGCAATGCATGCTAGAGAAAGTTTGTGGGTTCATGGGTCAATAATAATTAATCTCATACAATGGGGCCTGCAAAAGCTTGTTTGTAGTGATTTGCTTGATGATAACAAAAAGAAAATGTGAGGAAAAAGAAAGTCAGCTTCACGGAATGGCAGTTGGTCTTAGCTTTGTGCCGGGATCTAAACGTGCTGCACTGAGCAGTCAGTGTCAGCCCAGTAGTGTCACCCAACAATGTGGCACCGAGAAGCGATGGGTGACAAGTCAGAATATGCACTGCTTCTCCACTTAGCAGTGCTGTGAAGAAGCCAGGTGTTGTGCTGCGCTGCCACGGTCAGAAACAACTACTTACCAATCTTTTCTCTCAATTTCTCTTCCTACCCTCCACCCTGTACATTGCTGGCTGAACTACAATTCGATCTTGGAAGATGTTCCAGTGGATTTGATCGCCATCGGCAGGACTGGGTGGACAGTGGATGCCCTGAAGAGGTACGCGTGTGCTTTATTACAATAACATTCCTGGAACCAAGCTGTCATATGTTGCTACTACAGCTTAATAAGAATGGCATCTACTTTAGCTGAGAAATAGCCAACAGTCTTTGAACTCCGGTATGTGCCAGACTCTTTGTGTATCGGCTCAACTTGTTCTCACATTGCTTCTATGAGGTCGGTGCTGTTAGCACTCATCAGATTATCAAAGAAAGAAAGAGAGAGGTGGAAGGAGTTTGCGGGAGAGGGAGCGTGTCATTGCTTAAAGTTATGCACCTGCCTGTGGAAAATAGGAGAAGCAGGACTTGATTCTCTACAAGCAGAAGTTATTTCTCCAAACACTTACTGCTTTTCTACTATCCAAGAAACATTTTTACTCTTTTTAGCTCAAATAACCAAAACAATGATATCAGAAAAAGACTGATTACTGCAAATTGACAGTGTGATAAGAACAGATAGTTTACCACAGGTAACACAGAGAAGAAATGCTACATCAAGAAAACACAATAGAGATCATCATGCAGGGAAGTAATTCAAGCAATTGTGTACAATCAAGGAAATAATGTGAACCTGGTTGAAAGTTTTCTAGTGAATTTCATTTACACTATCAAGTTCACAGAGATTCTATAAATAGCATATACAGAAAGTATTTTTTTTTCCTCTGTGGAATTTTAGGGCATGAGTTTCAATTAAAATCATTAACAGTCACATAAGTTTTCTCCATTCTAAAAACTATTTTAAAAACTAAGAGAGCACCAGTGGCTCATAGAAAGTCTTCTAAAACTTTTTTTTCAGGTTATGTCTCATAAACATCTCGAGAAATACATCTTGAAAACATTTTTATGATACTTATTAAGTATAATGATACCAGGGTACCTTTAATCAATTTTTTTACATTCATTTGGAAAAGTAGTTGTGTATTGTTAGGTAAATGAACCTCATTTACCTAACAATACAATACAAAAGAAAATATGCTACATTGATAAGCTCACTATTACATTTTTCAAATCATTGTTTCATGTAATCATAGTTCACCCAATTGAAAAATAGTCACCCAGTAATGCATCTTTTCTTCCTCAGTCTATTCTCACTATGAAATATAGGAAATATAGAAAAATCTATCATATTATGTCCTTCTAAATATATTGTAGAGAATTTGACCACAGCCTGTGAAGTATGTTAACCACTCAAACTAAAGCGATTAAAAACAAAAATGTTCTTCTGCTCAAAGAGCTCAGACTCTCTCCTACTCTGTAACACTCAATGTTTCCTTCTCTCTGTGCAATTAAATTACCAGCGTTTTAAGCTTTATGGTAAGCAATTCTATCCATTCTTATAGGTATGTAAACTAGTTCACAAACTCCCCATTCAGTTTCCATTCCTAAAACTAGAGTTAAATTTTCTTATAATAAGCTGAATTTCTTCAGTCAGTCTAATGAGTACAATATTTGTTTAAGTGGGTTCACTTGCACTGGTTACCAACTTGCTTGGGTTCAGTAAGACAGAATGGCTCCCACCCAATCCCCACATACCAGGAGGTCCATGGAATGGTTTTAGCACTTATAGATAGGCAGCAGGGACAGTAGAAGCCTGGAATTTATTGTATTCCTGGTATTGGAATCTCATCAGCAAGTACTCCTCTTGCATCCTTACATCACAGCTGAGAGACCCCAGAAAGCAGCCCACCCTGGCCACGGTCACAACATGTGCAGAACCCAAGTTTTAAGGGCCATTCAAACAGACCCAACACTGGGTGAACTCCACTTTGTGTCAAGGTAATTCTATTTCCAGCCCATTCTACACTTCTTGAAAACTGCAAGTGAGAAATGACAGAAAAATGTTCATCTAAGGCCTCATGGAGAACCACTTGTATGTTGAAATATTGTAGACACTGTTAATTTAAGATGTGAGAACTCTGTTCAGCTAGGTAGACAGACCCCTAGGCCCAGCATGTAGAAACCCTGCCCTTAGAGAGTAACCTGGGCAAAACACAGTAACTGACAGTGCCTTGTCTTATTAAGTACCAGAAAGGAAAGTTCACATGAAGAAGTCAAGTTTAAGGGAAACCTAAAGGAGATAAGAGATGACATTGGTAAGGTAAACAGGGCCTTAAATGTGACAAGTTCGAGTTGTGCAATCTTCTTTTGAAGGCAAGGGGAACCATCTGAAGGGCTGTACCTGTGAGGATATCTAAATGGCTCTGTAGGGTCTCTGGCTGTGGATTGTGAGGCAAGAGGCCAGTGCAGTGGCTGTACTCTATTCCAGGACAGAGACGGTGATTGCTACTTGGGTCTGGGCTGTTTCCCAAAGCATTATGGGTTCAGAGGTGGGCCTTCTGAATGGTGAATGGATTATGGGGAGCTACAACTGATTTGCTGTTAGGGGGTGGGCCCTGGTTGGGAGAGGAGCTACTGAGGGCCCAATCTGGAAGAGTAGATATCTCTCCTTGGCTCCTCACCCCTCTCCCTGCTTCTCACCTACCATAGTGTGAGCCACTTCCCTCCACTGTGTCCCTGTGCCTTCCATTCCTGCCTTGGAACCCATGCCACAGACTGGAAATGTGAGCTGAAATAAACATGTCCTTACGTTTTGGATATTGGGATTAATTATGTCTCAGCCATAATGACTGAGATAGTGATCTTCGCCATAATGACTGAGATAGTGACTGAGATAGTGATCTGGACTAAATGACTGGGGAGAATGGTGATGGTGTGTCGCTTCCCCCTCGACCAGCAAGGAAGATGCGACCGTGAGCTCTTCTTTCTGCTGTTTATTCAGGAACGCGCACCCGAGCCAAAGCTCTCTTTACAAGCATCTCCCAGCATATATATCCACAGGCCAATGCCTGGAGGACACGTGGCAACCCAGGTTCCACGAGTTCCGCATGCAGCAGCTGATCACAGGCCTTGATCGACACCACCCGTGCTCGGTGGGAGGACCCCCACGGGAAGATGTACAAGCGCCTATACAGGTGGTGGTGGTAATAACAATAAGGCTCAAACCCGTGCTCCGTGGTAGCATCTCTGCGGGGTCATGCGGCCATATCACGGAAGCAAGCCAGCTGATCAGGCAATGCCTAATCCTCAGCGCCATCGTTGGGCGCGGTTGCCCTTTGGCTCTCCACAGTTCCCCCTTTTTGTTTTAATGGCCAGAAAAAGACATGCGCCAGGCAAGAGTAGAGGTCTGATCTCTGATCAGAAATGAAAGGGTCCCGAAACGATCCATCGCAAGACTTATCATCTCGCGAGCACCGTACCTGCCCGATACCTTTTTCTCAGAGACAGGGCCTGGGGTATCAACCTGTATGCAATCAGACTTGCTCTTCTCGGGGCCTCAACTTGCTGACCCAGAGTGCAGTGCTTTGCCTCGCATCCTGCGCGCAACGGTTACTTGTCAAGTGCCATCAGCCACACTTAGGGGACTGTCCAGCCTCTAGAGTGGCAAAAGCCTGAATCAGCATAGCTCGTTTTCGCCTCTGAGCACGCCTGACCGCGCAGATGCACCGCAAACCAACCAAGCAGGCTAGAAGCAAAAGAGCAACCAGGGTTCCCGTCCCCGCCCATTCTTTAAGAATGTTCATGGCACGGGTGATCCACAACGACAGTCCTTCTGCCATGGCTGCATCCATCTGGGTCGAATTCACCTGCACCATGGCCATTTGCAGCAGCTCTCTCAGAGTGGTGTCGAATGTGTTGGACCAATTTCGCATCATGACGAAGTGGAATTGGCTTCGGGAACACTGAGAGAAATCCCCATCTCGGCTCGGCAGGGACACGAGTCTCGCTCAGGATGACTATCAGCGATCATAGGACGAGCTTCATTTTCACACCTTATCACCAACCGTTCAGGGACCCACACTGGCTCCAGACGGTCCTGAGGAAACACACAAACAGACCCTCTCGCCCAAGTCAACACCGGATCTGGTCCATTCCATACCCCTGAAAGAACGTCCTTCCACTTAACATATCCCTGCAGAGGGTTCTCACCACGGGCGTGACGATCAGCAGCTGAGAGACCGTTCACATCCAAATTTTAAAAATTTAGGGTAAAGAGGGCTAGGGAGACTCTTTCTTTGGGGGTGCGACCTCGGCCTATTCCCCCTTTTTGTTTTTGCAACATTTCTTTCAAGGTGCAATGGGCCCGTTCTACAATGCCTTGTCCCTGTGGATTATATGGTAAACCATGTGCCACAGTCACTTCCATTTGCTGGCAAAAAACCTTAAAAGAGTGACCAGTATAAGCAGGCCCATTATCAGTTTTTATTTGTCTAGGTTGGCCCCAAGAGGCCCAGGCATCTAAGCAATGAGTGATAACATTATGGGCCTTTTCTCCAGACATGGGTGTGGCGTGGA
>PVIC010009321.1:0-45981 GCA_004025085.1 Thryonomys swinderianus
TACCGCGGCAAAGCACAAAGGCATAGACACAGTTCCTCACCTTGCTTTCTGAATTTTCTGATAGGGAAGCCGGATCTCAAAGACAGTGAGAGACTTGTGGGGGACCATAGTGCGGGTAGAAGAGCCGGGGACCGATGATTTCCACTTCCCATGCCACCTTCGCCACCCTGGGACACTTCTCATAGCTTAATAAATATCGACTTATTTGAACTACCGGCTTAATTTCATTCTGGAGCAGGCTTTTAATTACTACTAGAAGAAAAGGAAGAGCTATATTGCCAACGCCATAGTGCTGCCAAGTTCCTTGTACCTCCAATAATGAATCCCAACCATATCAATAAATAGAAAGCAATTAGGAGTTTGAGATAAGAATTTGGGGAGGATTAGAGAGAAATGTTTGATGATACACATTATCACTTTGGCAAAACATAGAATTATTCTTGGCCATTAGAAGGGATATACATAACCACATATGCATATATATACATATACATATTTGCATCTATGTAGAATATTTCCAGAAAGATGCCCAAGAAAGTGGTAACGGTGGGAGGAGATCTGCGACGAAGAAAAAGGCACATTTTCCCACATGCCTTACTGTACGATTTGAAATTTTCTACTCCATGAACGTTACCGTTTTAATAAAAAATAGTTGATGAAACAATAAAAGAGGATTTTAAAAAGCAACATGTCCCCCCCCAAAAAAAAATCTTTAATGGGACCCTGCAGTATCTTTTAGAGGAACACGAAGTAGAACCAGACGAGCACAGGGATTAAAATGGAAGCAGCCGACAGCACTTAGCAGCAGGCAGCACATTTTTTTAGCAAGTTACAATATATTTTTATGTCAGACAGGCATAATTGAAATATCATTAGGCTGGGGCAGTCAAGATCGGGGTTCAAGCCCCCCCAAATGCACTGTGGGCCTTTGCAGTCTCTCTGGGGGGGGGAGGGGGTGTGTGAAATCACTGGTTCCCGTTTGTCAACAGCCCAGACACGGGGCTCGTCTCCGGAGGCCCATTGGGAACCGGCCACCCGGGCTTTATTAAACGACCAGCACGCCGGGCGGAGAGGACAAGGCCCGGCAAACAGGCACGCTCCGGTTTGGATCCTGCACCACCTGTCCATGAACTGTGGGAAAGCCGGAGCAGATTACTTGATCTCTATTTTTGATGAGGACGGGAAATGCCTGCCTGAAGAGAGCAGCTGCCCAAGGTGAGCTAAATAATTGTGAAACAAAGAGGTCCCGGTGCTTTGTGGCGCTCAGGAGTGTTGACGGCCCTGCTGGAGTGATCTCCATAAACCAGCCGGGGAGATGCTAGAGCGAAGGAGGACAGAAAAGACCCACTTCCGGAATCTAGTCCTTTCCTCCGGATTTGTTGTGAAGAAGGAGGGGACGGGCCCAGATGGGACAGGGATTTTTTTATCTAAACTTAGAAACTACAATCTTCTATCCCTAGCACAACTAACGCTTGGCCTAACCAGTCTTTCTCTACAGGCTGTGTCTCTCCCTTCAGCAATCACTGTACCAAGCATGGTACAACGCCCTCTAGGCACAACGATAACTGCACAAACTATAAAGCACTTTCACGTGCAATCTTCCATTAAACTTCCACATGAGCCACCCATCTTCTTATCTAGTGACACACTGGGTAAATGTATATTTGAGTGTCTTCTACATGCCCAGCATAATCCTGGGGCCACCTACGCATTGATACATTAGAATTATAGTGATTGCCCTCAGAAATCTTGAAATTTAAGTGGAGGAGATACAGTAACTAATCACTTAAAAGAAATGACAAGTCAGAACTATACCAAGTTTTAAAAGACTTCTGCCCAAGTAAACTAAATCAGAACCTCCAAGAGAGTGTAGCCAGGCAACACCCCCTCCACCCTCCCACCCACCCGAGACAGGGGAGGCTGAGGCAGGAGAGGATACGCCTGTGTGCAAGTCCTCACCTGCTGGTTATGAGGGCAGAGACCAGGACACTGGGCTGAAGCTCACGTTTCTCAGACCTGAAAGCAGGAGGCCGGAGCAGACACGGCCCTAGCCCTTCCAGCCCATCCAAGAGACACTTGAAGAAACACAAACAACACCAAGCGACGCAGCGCTGCCGGTACGAATGTCTGTGGGCTCTGAGGGTCAGGAGCCTCTATAACGCCACCCCTTACCTCTGCTTTGCTGCTCCGAACTCAGCTTGGCCTCCCACCCTCAGCGTGATGATGAGGCCAGGTAGGAGGAAGAGAGGCCGGGAATCCATCTTAACGTGGCCAGCAGTCTTCACGAAGCCAGCAGCTGCGACTTCCTGGAAGATAAGGAGATGAGGGTGGTGTTACCGCTCCCGAACCGGAAGTACCTGTCTGTGCAGGGGAGGGAGGGAGCTCCCCTGTCAGTGGGACCCACAGTTCGGATGCCTGCTAACCCTTCCTTCTCTTGAGCACCACATTCAGCTGTTCCTTGTGTCTGTTTTTAAAAAGCTTGCTGCCCAAGCAGGACACTGAGAATTCAGAGTGGCGCCCTGTGCTGAGGCTGCTGAAATCTCTACTGAGTTGTCTTCCATTTGCTGCCCCCAAGCCCTTTCCAGTTAAGCACCAGCCTCCTGACTACTCCCCTGGCTAATAACTCCTCTGGGGTCTATTGAGTGACTACGTCGGGACAGTTTCGATATCATCCTCAGCCCGAAAGAGGACTTCTCTGGCTCCCATGTGTAAATAAATTTCCCCAGTCTTTTTCTTTCCACAGACCCCATGAGTTCTTCCATGGCACTTCCCAGGGTCTAATACTACCTCCTTCTTCGTTCACTTCTTTGCGCTCTGTCCCTCCACTAGAATGTCAATGCCCTGAAAATAAGGTTCATGTGAGATCCTAACATTTAGCGCACACTTCCTGGTGCATGGGTAGATCTCAATAAACACCTGTTGACTGAATAAATGAAAGCTTATGACTAAAGTCCTCATTTAAATTTGCATTTTAAAAGTTCTTTCTTTTTTATTAGTATATGTTTGTAATACATGACAAATACATTCATCATGGGAATTTGTACAGATACTTAATACATCTTGATCAATTTTCCTTCCCCTTCTGTTCCTTTCACGCCCATCCCTCCACCCCCAAAGCTTTTTTCCATTTCAGCAAAGCTAATATCCCAGTTTTCTATCATCTTTCTTTTATTGCTCTTTTATACTTGAGGTTTCTTATAGAACAGAAGCCATGTGATGTTTAACCTTCTCAGTGTGACTTATTTAACTTAAAATTAAGGTTCAAGTCACATTTATTTTTCAATAAATGATCCAGATTTATTCTTAATGACTGAATTATGTGCATATTATATACATATTGTGTGTCTTTTATGGCTGAATTGTGTACAAATACCATATTTTCTTTACCCGTTCATCTGTCAATGGATACACAAGGCCACTTCTCGATTTAGCTATTGTGAGTTGTGCTGCTACAAATGTCGGTATACACAGATAACCAGAAGGTAATGCCTTTAGCTCTCTTTGTTTAGAAATTTGATTTCATTGGTACATTTTATACATATCGCTTGGTCAGATGGAATCTCTCATTTTTTCTGAAATATGCTCATATTGATTGCCAGAGTAATTGTACTAGAGTACATTCCTACCAACAATGTGAAAGAGGTCCTTTTCCCCCAAAAACCTCAGCAGCCTTTGTTGATTTTTTTGACTTCATGATGGCATTCTTTCTGGAGTAAGAAGAAACCTCAGCATCGCTTTAGTTTGCCTTTCTCTCATGGCAAAAGATGCCAGGCACTTTTTTGTGTACCCACTGGTCATTCATAGGTCTTTGGAGAAATATTTCCTCAACTGCCCATTTTTTATTGGATCTTTTATTTTGGAGGGTCTATTTTTTTTTAATTCTTTATGTACTATAGACACCAGTCTAAGAAATAGCTGGTAAGATTTTTTTCCTCATTCAGTACATTATCCCTGATCATTTCCTTTGCTGTGTAGTTTTTAAATTCACAGGATTCTATTTGCTGGTTGTTTGTGTTATTCCTTGTGCAGTTGGAGATTCGTTCAGAAAGTCCTTGCCCACGCCTACGTCTCCAAAAGTTGTCCTTGCAAAGCAAGACCTCTGCTGTGTGGCCCGAGCTGCCCCTGCCCCATACACGCCCGCTGCTTCCTGTGTCACACAGCAAGGGCATCCCACTGTTCTCCACACAGCCACACCTCGAACACTCCTGGGAAGTTTCACATGCTGCTCCCAATGCCTGGAATAATAATCTCTCTCCTAGCAAACTCTTAGTTCCCTTTGAGGGATATAGCCGCATTTCCCATCTTCCTCTAAGCTCCACTTCCCTGTGCCCATCCGTCCTTCTGAACTCCCGTGACACTCACTCCCCTCCATCTTTATTTGCAGGGCATTATCCTCATTTGTCTAAGCAAAGCCACCTCCTCTGGACCAATTCAGGCGCACAGCTTCCCTCTGCTCATCTTGCTTTCCATCAGCACCTGGCACCCTAGACAGCCCGCAGTCAATGCAGCTCCGTGAGTCCTGTCTGCAGTGCCACAGGCGGTCCCGCATGAACATCTACAGTCCCGTTAGAAGAGGCGGAAAGTGCAAGAACTGGAGAGCAGGTGCTTCTGGATGGACACCCTGGCCACTCCCCGCGGCCCACCCTGGGACTTCATCTATCCAAGCACTTTCCATACTGACGACGGGAAGCAGCAGCACACGTGCAGTTCTGGTGAGCAAGTCAGGTGAAACTAAAACAAGGAGATGCTCTTGCATTCTGCCCTTCTTCTGGCAACGAGCCTCTTCTGACAAACACTACTGGACGGCTACTGTGTACCAGGAGCCGTGGTGGGTGGGTGACCTCCCAAAGTCACAAGCCTCGAGAAGCACATGGCCTAAGAGGAGCAGGGAAAAATTACTCTTTCTTTAAAATATATCTATGTGCGTGTGCATATATTATGGTTTTATAACAGATTTCACTGTGGCATTCTCATAGTGCATGTAACATTGACAGCACCCCCCCCCCGTGTCTTCTCTTCACCCCTTTCTCTCCGCACTCATTCCTTCCCTCTGACCCAGTAGTTTCCCTCCTAAGAACTTATTTTTGTCCTTCTGCTCGGTTGGATTTAGTGACTGACCCCGGGGCCGAGGGAAGAGCCCATCCACAGTGGCCCACCTGCAGGGCAACTCAAGCAGCGGTCCAGAAGGGACCTGTGCGGGACGCAGTGCCCAGAACCGATCGGCAGACCATGGGGTCTGGAGCGCCTGTCCCGCACTAACAAAGAGGCACCAGGGAAGGTCCTCTCTGCAAGGAGATGCTCTTGCCTTTTACCCTTCTGCCCCCAGCGTCGACAGTATCGGGCCACCCGGGACATGGTCCGGAGCTGCCCAGCGTCAGAACCCTGCCTCCGTGGGGCCCAAATCATCAAGGATATTTCTTAGACAAACCTCCCTCGGGGTTTGCTGAATGGTCTGTCCCACTGCTCCAGGGAAATGGTGAACAGCCCAACTGTTCTTGGGCTTAGGGTGGTTCTACTTTGGAAGAAGTGCCTGTAGGAATACAGAACGCAGGGATGGAATGGGTGCCCCCTCCCTGCCGCCCTCTCGCTGTCAGGTGGGAGAGAGAGAAGCTTTGAGGACGCATCTCCTATTCACCTGAAAGGCGGCATTCACACTCATTGCCCCCATGTGGGATTCTAAGTCTGTTCTCTTCCGTATCTCTTCCTAACACAGGGTCACATATCTCCAGGATGGCCTAACCTAACCCGGGGCTAAGCAGGGATGCTTCCAATATTGAGAGACTTTTATGAGCTTTTGGCTTCATCTCCATTTTGATTTTAAAGCCCAAATTACATCTATTACATTCCTCAATAGAAAGGCTCTGTTGGCCAGAAGGGGATAATAAATTTTATAAATTACTCAATTAATTGCAACAGCAAACAATTAAGCTGGTGGGGACAATCGGCATCCTATCTTCCTTTCGGAGGGAGGTTTTAGGATGTGCCAAATGCTGCTGAGGAATTTATTATTGATGCTATTGTTGATGTTGCTTAAACTTCTTAGCCCCCAGAGACTGGCATTAACTGGGCTAATTCACAGTGAAATAAAAGCTGATTTGAAATCTATCTCTCTGAAAAGTCTATAGCAGGAAACGTCTCAAGTTTGTTGCATTTGGCACGTGCCGTATTTTGCTAGGAGGAGATGGTATCGATGGCGGAGTTCCAGGGCATGGCTGTGGACACCTGTCACTCAAGGTGCACATCCATGAGTCCAGTGTGAGGCTCTTTATAGGTTCTCACTGTTTCCCAGTGATCAAAAGACAGACTCCAGGATTCTGAGGCTACTGTCTCCACAACCACACTGTGCAGGACAGCCTCGATTGCTGCTTAGGTTCTGTTTAAAGAACTAGAACCTGGCGACCTGTCCCTCTTGTTCCAGGATCACAGGTCCATCCATCTAAAACTCCATGTCACTTCTTTGGACAGCAAAGTGAACTCTACATAATGATGGAATAAATAATACTAGCCACTGTTTCCAGAGAGCGCATGCACGCACACACACACACACACACACACACACACACACATATGAATTATAGTTCATAATTTCAACAACCATCAGTCCTCCCCAGTATATATAATGTTGGCCATCCTTATAAGTGCAAAACTAGGTTTCCGGAAGGTCACACGACTTCCCCGGGGCTACAGAGCAGATCTGGACTTCAGTCCACCTTTTCCAAAGTCGGCACTTTTCAGCTTTTCTGTAGATCAGGAAGCAGGCTTTTGGACACTTGTGAGGTGGTACCATACGCACAGGACTGTGCCGCTGAGTGAAGACTTGGGTGTTGTTAAAGACAGGACTCAGCCCACGTGCTGGCCAAGTGAGCCAGGCCGAGGTACACACAGAGCCAGGCACAGTCACTTCCACCAGGTTTTCATGACATCATCCATACAAAGAGGAGTGTAAGGAGGGCACTGGCCATGGCAATCTCAGGAACTCGGAGCCAGAAATGTTCTGAGAGATACAAAAACCGCCCTTCATTATGGAGCTCAAAAGACTAGGCAGCATACCAAGTCCTGCTGCTCACTGTGGTAAAGTCAGGATTCCAACCTAGGTGTCCCGTATGCTCAGCTTTGTCCCAGCCCTCACATATATATGGGTGACAGTCAAACACAGTCTCTGTTTTCCTAAAAGACTGCCACTAACACGAGACAGAGCAAGAACACACATGGAATCCATACTGGCCCGAGGCCCAGGAAGCGAGTTTACACTGCACCCAAGGGGCCTAAGTTTCGGCGCTGGGAAGGATTCCTTCAGGAGCTATAGCTAGTTACAGCAGGGCTGGGACTAAAATCAAGGTTTCCCAAACCTTAGCCTTGTGTCCTTTCGCCTCTTCTCTGTCTTGCCCTAAGTCCACTCCCCTGTTACCATACTCCAGGTGACCCTGAGCCCAAGCAAGATACTGTGAATTAATCTAGCAAACTATCAGCTAATAAAGACCTCTCCAGAAGAATAGGAATGTTTAATATCCGAGAGAATGAATACTTAATGATTATAAATAAATAATAGAATAATGAAGTAATTAAATTCAGGCCAACGAGTATTTCCTTATCAACAGAGTTATTTATTTCAGATGTGTATTAACTGTGTCCTAGGCATGCATATAATAATAACTGTGCCTATAATGACTACCATTTATTGGCCACCATTTTTATGCATTATCTCACTGGGCCCTTAAAATGATTTGGTGAGTAAATGGCCTTACCTCTAAGGCACAGAATGCTTTCTGTTGATCTCAATATCCATTTCTCCTTCCTCTTAAAAGCAGAAACCTGATTTCAACTGGGTATATTTTTGCCTTGTAGATTAAATATATTTGTCAGGTATTCTTAGTTGAAAGCATGACTATAGAAAAACTGAGTTCTAGCTGATGAAATATAAGCAGGATAGTGTTACAGTCTTCTGGAAAGTTTCCTTAAGGGAATGGACATGCCTTGATTTTCCTTCCTTCTTTTTTATGCCTCACAGAATTCAGATGTGATGGCTTCACCCTAGCTGCCATTTTGAGCTATGAGGGGAATGGTGGATCAGAGTTGTGAGGATACAGATTCACTGAGCATTCTGGGAAGCTACCATCCCAACTCTTACATCCCTTTAGGTTGGGGAAAAAAACAACTTTTTAAAGCAATATAACTTTGGCCTTTTTACAGTATGCAACAGAAACCTAATCTTACATAATAAAATCCCATTTGTGCCATGAAAAGAAGGCAAAATACACCAGATACGATGCTGTTTTTAACATAATACTATATCATTTTTCTTGGGATCAAAGCAGGAATACTTTGCCAGACTCTCTCACTGTTAGATTAACAGAACGTGAGCGGAAGCCTTCAAAGGGCAAGGAATAAGCCCCACAATATCCTTTATGTGTGGTGACCCCAGGGCTGGCGATCATTTGTGCCAAAGATGGGGTACCACAGTGCAGAAGACCCCAGAGACCCTGAGCCCTGCAGACCCACACTGTACTGTGACACAGTAGACAGCTGGACCTTAGGGTAAGTTAAGGCACGGAGAGTGAGGTTATCCCCACAGCAGGTGCTGCTTGTCCCAGTTAAACCCTACGCAGCTACTGAGCAGAGCAGCTCGAATGGGACTTGTGTGCAGGGCGACTCTCGGCACAGTCGGGGCTGTCTTGAGAGCTGACAGTGTCGGGGGAGACGGGTGGGTGGGTGCTTTGTCTGGGTCAGCAGTGTTAGTGCCCACGACACAAGTCTACAGAGCACGCAACATGACAGAGGACGTACCGGTCCATTCGCAAAGTCTGAGGACATGTCAGGCGGCAGAGAAGGGCGGCGCCCGGGTGAGAGCTTCAAGACACAAAGGAGCCCACAGCCGAGCATTTGCTCCTTGTACTGATGACCAGGCCACAGAAACAGGCCTTCGGCAAAGGAGCCGGGAGTGGTGGAGGGAGGCGCTGCGAAGTGCGATGTGGAGAAAGACCGAGAGCGACCAGAGCGTGTGAGCACTAAGTGAGCCCCGCCGCGGAGGAGAGGACTCCAGCCAGGCCTGAAGGAGGGGCGGGCCGGCGCCAAGCTGCAGGGAGGCCGAGCGAGAAGAAAGGCCGCGGGAGTCTCCCCTCGCCAGGATGGGGCGCGGGGGCGCGCAGGGAGCCGCCCGAACCCGGAACAAGAAGTCGAGGTTCTGCCCTCACACGGGCTGTGATGCAGGAGAGAGGAACGTCTCTGGACGCAGAATGAAAACTGTTTTCTCAGGTGTGAGGGGGATAAGGAAGGAGGGACGGGGAGAAGGGCATGGAAGGGCCTGGAAGCGGCCACGGGGCCTGAGGCGGAGTGGGGCCTCTCGGGGCTGGCAGGTGCAGGCCAGAAAACCATCCCAAGCCCTGGAAACAGCCTTTGTGGACCAGTGAGAGAGAGCGAGGTGTGTCCACGGCCGTGGGACAAGCGACGGGCCCGGAAGGGGTCCAGGCAGGGCTGGGCTCATGGGGAAGGAGGGCAGGTGACGAGCCAGAGGCTGTGCGGGGCGTTAACACGTCGAGGCAGCCGCAAGCGCTTATGGGAAACGCGCTCCTCAGGCGATGCCCCGGCATCCGTCAGAGCCACGCACGACAGCTTTCCAAGTGGCGTGGAGTCAGACCCCGCTTTCCTCAGAAACACTTCAGAAGCGTCTGCAGTTGGAGCCCGGCTCAGAAACTGGGAAGGGAAAGTGGGGGTCAAGTTGCAGCGCAGAGGGCTTCTTCTCCCCCCGGATCTCAGGCAGCGGCGGGCCAGCAGGAAGCCGGGAACAGCGGCCGAGGGCGGGGAAGGCCCGCCAGAGGCAGATGGAGGCAGTTGAGACGGCGGCCAGGAGCTCTAGGGACGGGCAGGACTGAGGAGCTAGACTAGGGAAGGCTTCCGGGTACCAGCCCGCTTCTCCTCTTCCTCCAAAGCCGCCTTCTCTAGCTCTATTTATAAACTGGCTATAGTCATAAATAAAAGATTGGTAAATGGGACATTATTAACTTTTAAAATATCTGCAATTCTAAAATAACTTTTAGGAAAATAAAGCAAACCACACTAGGGGAGAATACCAGCAACACACATAGCTAATAAAGGACTTCTATTCACAATATAGAGAGAAAATTCAATAATAATAATAATAAAAGACCCAATTAAAAATGAGCCAGAAGATGTGAACAGATGCTTCAGCACAGAGTTATGAATGGAAAATAAGGAAAGAAAAATATATTAAGCCACATTAACCTCTGGGGATATGCAAATTGAAAGTATGACAAGATAACACCACGTACTACTAGTCTAATGGCTCAAATTTTAAAATGCTGTTAAGGATGAAACCAAAGGAGACATATACATTACACTGGGAGCACTATGGAAACCAGTCGGTAGTTTGTATACAGTTAAGCATGATTAACACATGATCAGCAACTCTGCCCCTAGGTTTCTCCCCAGAGGAACAAATGTTTAAATAAAAATAAAAATCTATATGCTGAGGTCGGTGTCCATAATCAGCAAAAACTAAAAGGAAACCAAAAACCCCATCGAGTGGCAAATGAATACATCCATCATGGGTCATCCGATCCAAACAACAAAACACCCCTCAGTAATAAAATGGGACAAATTATGCACACGTGTCACAACGTAAACACATCTCGGCACTTTGCCAGATAACTGAAGCCAGGTTCAAATGTCTCAATGGCCGTGTGATTGGGCTTATGTGACATCGAGGAAGTGGCAAAACTAGGGGGAAAAAGGAAACACCAGTGACCTCCAGGGGCTGAGACTGCGGGGAGGGCATCAAGAACGAAGAAGTCAGAGCGAACTGTGGGGAGCAGACCCTGCTGGAGGAGACTTTTCAGGCCTGGAGATCTGCCCTGGGTGCTGCACCAACTAGCAGGTGTGAGATCTGCACTATACCAAACAGTGCTGCCCAGCTCCCAAAATGACCTGCGACCTCTGGATTGCTGCATTGGGATGCCTGACTGAGAAGGTAAACGACTTCTGACTTGGACCCCTGACCTTTGTTCCTCAAATTGGCAACGTGTTGTCTTCCTTCCTGTTCCTGTGTAGGTTTGGACTAAATTTGAATAGAGTTAATTAAGTGTGTGCTAGTTGACATCCTTCTCCTATTTGTGTGCTGATTTCCCGGGTGCTTTGTTCCTGTTTTTCTTCCCCTATAAGAAAAAATGTAACCATTTTTGAGGCCATGTTGGCCCTCTGAAAAAGTATAAATTCAACCTGCTCAATAAACGGGTGCCTGCTCAGTACTGACTGAGAGGTCCTCCCAAGCCGATTTTCCTGTCTTCTTCTCTTTTCTTAATCCACACCCCTCGACTTCACGATCCCGCTGTTTTGTCTGGCTGGCTCCGGCAGGGAACTTTTGGAGCTGGGAAAAATTCTAGACCCTGATGACGATAATAGTGGCATGGCTGCTGAGACTGGCAGTTTTAAGAGACCTGCGCCCCTAAGAAGGAGACTCTCATTCTGCGCACATTACACTGAGTAGCTGTGACTTACAAGACGGACTGAAGCACCAGTTCAGAGAAGCACTGTGTCCTGCAGGGCAGGGACAGAGGTTACGGTCGTGTCCCTATGCACGTGGCCTACGCCTCTTCCCAAGTGGCCACTGGCTGACTCCTGTGAGGTGAGACCTTCAATGAGGCATTCAGAGACCACGGAAGTAGCTTTCTAAGCCACAGGGCCACATGGTATCTGGGAAGGAGGGGCCGAGCCTGAAGAAGAGGCCCTGCAGCCTGGACTCATGTGGAAGTTACAGTTTGATGCCAGCTCGCTATTCTTGCCCAGGGTGTTCAACAAAAGTCAATTAAAAATAATACGATCCCCATCAAAAATCTTCATTTACATTTTGTACAAGAGTAGAGTAAGAACATGTTACTGGCCCACACCTAATGATACTGTTTTAAAATGTTGGGTGTCCTGGAGAGGGGTGTTAGCCACCCTGTGACCCCTTCCCTGAAGTCACGTGACAGAGCAAGCATCTGAACCTCTAGCTTCTCTTTTACTGGCTCTGAGGAATGGAGGCCCTTGGGGACATGGACGTTAGACAGGACATGCGCGGCTCTGGAGCCATGAACATCAAACACCTTTGTGAGGAGCCATCCCTAACGGGGTCTCCAAGGGAGGTCGCAAGCACGTCACGCCGCTAGGAAGATCCTCAGAAAACTCCTAAGGCATCCAAGGGAAACATATTACAAATTGATGTGTGATTTCCCAGAGGGGACCGTTTCTTCATCTCATTTGATTATCCAGGAGGTTTTAAGCACCATAGTTTAAAGGGGTTTCCCCCAGAATAAATTTTTGAATCAAATGGCTATGAAATCCCAAAGGGCCCCCAACTGCTTTACTTTGGTAGCACACCATGAGCAACTGGAATTAAAATGGGGCCAGGGACTATAATCTATGTAAAGATAAAGCCGGCTGAAAGGTAAAAATAAATGGGAACATATCAGCCACACAGTAGAACACTCGCAGCTCCAGGAAAATATCAATTAAAAGTATTAGCTGCAAATATTTCCTGAGGAACTCACACTGAAATCCCCCGCTGTGTCTCTCTTACTATTTACCTAGGAGTTTTAATTTGCACCGAATGCAGAATGCTTTCCTTCATCGTTCTGGTTTCCCATTTGCCTTATTCCTCTCTAGGCAGAATAATGGCTGGATATTTTTAAACATATGACTGTTTTGACAACTTAGAATAAAATAAGCGAGTTACCACTTTATCACGAAGGAAGCCTATAATTTGGTAGCTAGTGCTCAGCTACCTTCCACGATAATTCAGCTTAGCTGAGTCCCAGCCATGTGTCAGACACAGCGCCAGGAACTGTGATTAGAAAGATGAACAAAGATACCGACCTGCTTCAAGGAGCTTGTGGTCCTGAAGGGGGTGGAAGGGGGTAAAGGACCCATAATGCACGGTACTGGGCAACACAGCGAAGACAGAGCTTGGGGAGAGTGTATTTTGTCTAGAAAGGGTTCTTTCTCTGTCTCCTCTGTCTGTCTCTGTCTCTGTCTCTGTCTCTCCCTCCCTCTCTCTCTCTCTCTGTGGTGGTGGAACTGGGGACTAAACCTAGAACCTTTTCATTGAGCTACATCCCCAACCCTTCTAAAAGTTAAAGTTTTTAAATTTTAAATTCTCAAAGTCATTAAATTGCCCAGGATAGGCTCAAACTTGTGGTCCCCTTGCTTTGGCCTCCCAGAGTGCTGGGATTACAGGCATGAGCCATCTTGCCCGATTTGCGAGGGGTCTTTGGAGCTGTGCTGAGCCTGTCATTTGAAGGATGGCTGGTAATTCCCCCCATGAACAAGGGTGGAAAGGCCTTCTAGGCAGAGGAAGAAGGACATGGGAAGGGTGAGATATGTTGACAGCATGATGTATTTCTGGAACCACAGAAACTTACTTATTGGAAGACCGTCGGACTCAAGGTGGCAGAGACATGTCAGAGGAGCAAGCAGAACCAGATCACAAAGAATGATGTCTGCCATGTCAACAGGTTCAGACCTCACCAGGAGGTAATGGGGGTGCTGGGTCAGGAGTTCTAAACCAAGGGCAGACATAATCACTTTCTGTGCTAGAAAGACAACTTGTCAGTAAAAGAGATGTCACAGGCTGAAATGAAGCCCATAGCAGAGGAAGCAGAAGGGAAGGATTCAGTGAAGAGACACAAAGAGACAAAACTAGTCTGTAGTGTAGTGCAGAGGAAACAGAGGCCAAGGGTAAGATATGCCCCAAGTTTCTCAGCTAGGAACCTATGTGGTTAATGGTGCCACCCAAGGACAGTGCAAAACACAAAAGAGAGTTACGAGGGAATGATGGGTGCTACGATCAGAGCATTTAAATCCCCCAACAATGAGATGCTGAGACTTAGTACCACTGGGATGGTTGTGACGGCATAAAAAGGCAGGACCTTTGGAGAGTGCCTAGGTCATGAGCTCAGACACCTGATGAATAGGTAACACCTTACAAAAGTGGCCCAAGGGAGAATGTCTTCCCCTTTTTACCATAGGAGGACTCGACAAGAAAAAAGAATCTATGGGCAACAAACAGTTCCTGCCTCAACACGCTATGTGCTGTCATATTGATCTTGGACTTCGAGCCCCCAGAACTGTAGGAAATACATTGTTATTATTTGTCAATTAATCAGTCTAAGATAGTTTGTTATAGCAGCTCTAACAGACAAATGATGGCTCAGTTTTGACCATAAAGAAGTACAGGAAATAGTTCTCCTAAACTACTAGAGTGAAAAACCAACCAAAAAGCAGCTGAGAAGGACCAACAGCCGAAGCAGAGCCTGGAAGACCATCACGGGGCGACACAGAGGAAGGGATCCCCACAAGGGAGCTTGGACAAGAACCATCAGGCACAGTGGGTCCACGCTCGGGGCTGCAGACTACTCTTAGCTGTCTGAAGTGCATATTGCAGAAACTCAAGCTCACCGGAAGCTCAGAAAGAAGACGGAAGTTGAGTTTCTTTCCCTGGTGGAACCTAGGGCTGGGCCATCCTCACACAACAGAGAATCTTCTCTAGCACAATACTGGGCTCACTGTAGGAATTCATGAAACCCAAAGTCTTCTCCCTAGAACAAGGACCATTAAGCAGAAAGACCATCTGCACTTACTCGGTATTAACCCCCGTAGCACCTTAAACCAAAGTAGAGGCCACTGACACAATCCTGAGACTTCTGCCTTTCAGGTGGCAAAGCCATTTCGGGAAAAGTTAGAGAAGCTCTTGACAACCACACTGCACAAGGCAAACCTTCCCTGGTTCAGTGGCTCCTAGCAAACTTCGTGAGACTATTCATGCCAAGATGGCGGCACCGACTCTGAAATCAGAATGGTAGTAGGTCTCTAAGCAAGTGGAGGTCATAGGAACCTGGCTGGAAATGAAGACCAGCCAGCGGCACTCCCAGTCCGTCCACACCTCGCGACTTCTCACTGCCCAAATAGCCTAGCAGGACTCAGCCACAACATAAAAATTCTTGGCAATAGGTGGCAAATGGGAGAGATTTATTATCCAGCCGGCTGAAGGGCCAGGCTGTAGCAGATACTCAACAAGGAAGGAGGAGCGAGCAAGTAATTTGCCATTTAATTTATCTTGTTCTTCTGGATGAGATTACCTTTTGGCTTGCTGCGGCACACTTCACCTCTAAGTTTGCTGCTGGGGAAACCAGGGACTTTTGGCTTATTGCAGTTTTTTTTTTTTTTGGAGACAGGGTCTTGCTTTTGTAGTTCAGGCTGGCCCTGAGCTCACTATGGAGCCCAGGCAAGCCTCGAACTCAGCAATCCTCCTGTCTCTGCTTCCCGAGTGCTGGGATGACAGGCATGAGCCACCATGCCCAGCAGTTTATTGTATTTTGCCACATCCAGAGGTTTTCCCTTTCGTATCTCTCAGTGTTTCTAGTTTTCCTATAGCGTGAGGATGAGCGGACGTGTATCTGCGTCTCCCGCAGAATCCCCCACTTGTGTAATAAGTCTTGATACAGATCAGAAGTCAGAAGACGGGAAGTACACAGCTCAGTTTCCTGTCCAAAGCAATCCGAGCCTTCCTTTCCCACAGGTGAAATCAGAGGTGATTAAGAAGGAAGGGTAAAATTCACACACGATCTGGCTTGAGAGGAGTTCTACTTTCCAGGTTCCCAGGCATTATATGGGGACTTTAAGAATCCAATGCAAAACAGAGACTAGCTAAAGGTTGCTCAACGATCAAAAGCCCCAGCAAGTGACTCAAATGAGTTGGTATCTTCTTACTGCTGTTCTGGAATCTGCTGAGCTGAAGAGAATGCTCTACAAGATTCCAGGAACTTCTATCTCCGCAACACAAATGCAAGGATTTTCCTCAGTGTTTAGTCTTTATTCAGTGAGAGATGATTCTTAGGGGTAAAGTCTTTGGAGGATGCTTTTTGCTGAAGCCACTCCCAAAAGACTTGCTCCCATTCACAGTGGAAAAGAGAGAAACTGTACATTAATCGAATGGGGCTAACTGAAGTGACAAAGCTGCCAGGAATAGTGGAGCACTCCTGTGATCCTAGCACTCTGGGAGGCTGAGGCAGGAGGATCATAAATTCAAATGCAACCTAGGTGATTTAGCAACTTAACCAGACTTTGTCTCAAAACAAAAAAAGATAAAAGGGCTGGAGATGTAGCTCAGCATGAAGGCTCTAGGTTCAACACACAGTACTAAAAAAGAAAAGAAAAGAAAATGAAAAGGAAAGGAAAGGAAAACAGAGACCAAGATAGAAACCGAAAATGCAGGAGGGGAGGATAAAGTGTGTCTTTAAGAAATTAATGTTCATTTGATTTTAATGATTATCCAACTTAAAAAAAAACTATTTTTAAATCAAACTTCATTCAAGTGAGGAGCTTACTCTACCCCACCTTCATGAACCCCTGTAGAGACAGAGTCCGTGGCCCCAAGGGCTGAGCTGGTTTTGGGTTCCCCTTGGCCGGTGTACAGCCCCAGGCCTCGAGTACAGCTGTGCCTGACTTTTGTAAGTTCAATGACTGAAGAGGACGTGGGTGACAGAGGGACCAACTGCAGTCTATGTAGGACATGAGTAGCTGTGCTCAAAGTGTCTTTACATAAAATGTAAACCCTTTCTTGCCCTCACGGGAAGCAGCTGCCTAGGAAATCCTTCTGCTGCCGATTTCCAACCTGGCCGAGATGGTCCGGGCAGAGCTGTCTGAGTTCGGCTGGGCTGCGCATCACCACAGCTCTCCTCGCTTCTTCTCTCAACACTGACGGGTCCCTGGGTCTCAAAGTCTCCCCCTAGCAGAGAAGAGGGAAGAGTCCAAACCCACAATGCTTCACCCCACTGCATTCTCTTTCCTTGGTATGACAAGACCTCCTTTGCACAGATGAATGGGGCAATACCGCTGAACTCCTGTGAAATCATTACAGGAGATGGTAAAAGGTGGGGTATATGTATTCAGGGACACAACACTACCCAAACACATTCTCCATGTAAAACAAAATCAAGGCAGCAGCGAATAGCACTCAGACCTCCCCTCCCTGTGCACACGATGGACACCCTGTCTCCTTCTCTCCGCAGCAAACCATTTGCAAGTTTGCTGCTCTTAGTTCCGCATGCTGGGATCAGTGGGAGGAGGAAAAGTCAGAGTCTCAGCCGAGGAGAGGAGGGGGTGCAGCGAAGTTCCGTGGGCCCCTTGAGGGTAGACCTGTGACTACTGTGGAGGGCGCCAGCCCCGCCACGCTCTCAGTCTGCTCTGCCAAATCTCTGCTTTGACTCATGTCCTGGTCACTAAAATGATCCTGCCCACCTGCCGGTGTCTCTGTGATGCATTTCAGGGACCCCGAACCCTGACTTGCAAGGCAGCAGACCACAGCTCTGAAGAAAGGGGGCCAGGCTCAATTCAGTCTTCACTCAAGCACACATTAGCTGCAATGTTTGCCTAGCTTCAGTGTGCCTCAGTTTCCTCATCTGAAAATTGGCACAATGCTATGAATATAAATAACAGTATCTACATTATAGTGAGGTTGTGAAGGTCCGGGTATCTATAACAATCAAGTATCTTCGAGGCTTTAGAAGCACAAGTTTGTTGTGTTCCAACCACTTCATTTTGTCACAGTAAGGGCTGCCCAAAAATTCCTAAGACATGATCCCAAGAAAATTAAGTTCTTCAAAGAGAAAAGAGATAGGCACACTTATGTGTTAAGGGTCAGAAATGGTATGTGCTATTGGGAAGGTGCACAGGGGTTCGTTGTATCTTCCAAAGTCATAGAGAAGCTCTGGGTAAACCTCAGGACTGGGTCTTAGCCACTGAAAGCAAAGGGGCACAAGCAATCTGAACACGGTGCGCATCATACAAGAAGGTCAAAGGCCAGGAGGAGCAGTGGCTGAACTTTGTACGGGGGACAAGGAAGAGTTCGGTTGTTGAGTACAGGAGAACTTAAACAAAAATACTCACGTTTAGCCCCAACCCATGCTCCCAAATCTGACTTCATTGGTCTGCAGCAGGGCGTGAGTGTCAGGAAGAGAGTGGCAGAAGTCAGAAACCTGGGGCTTCGAGGGCTCAGGCTTAGGGGACAGCAGAGCGAGATGCCTGTCTTGGGAGACCCAGAGCCATGGTGTGGGAAGCAGAGGACAAGGCTCCGCGGGTTCCCTGCCAGCGCAGAAGATGTTGGTGAGAGACTTGCAGGTGCTGTCACTCTCTGGGCACCCAGAGCGCAGGGCCTGAGTGCGATCCGACGGCTCTTACCTGCTCCATGCCCCTCTGGCACGGGGGCACCGCGCCTCTCTCCTCTCCGTCTCCATCCTCCACAGCGTCGCACCCGGGAATGGTTCCCACCCTCTCTTTCTGCATCTTCTCAGGCTCCGTCTTATCCCCCTGCAGACGTGAGGGCCGAGGTCACCCGCCAGTCCTCTGGGGGCCAGTCTGTGGCTGTGCGGGTGGCTTCTGCTCCAACAGAAGGTCTGAAGCCCCCTCCTCACCGGGGCCAGATCTCTGCATCCGTGAGCTTGGCTGCTGGTCTTTTAACGTCCACGCTTCCATCAACATGTGTGCTCCCATGTGTGGAATACTTTATTTCAGCTCCTTCCTGAGCACGTGTTATGTTCAAAATGCAGAGCGTCCCTCTTCCAGATTAAAGAGGCTTATGTGAACTAAGTGGGAGGATGTCCTGCCTTTAAGACATAAGAGGCTTCCTTTGATTTCCCTTTCCTTGGTCCCATCTACCCGAACGCCGCTCAGCAAATGAAGCTCTGCACAAGACAAGAAGCAGGGACGGCCTCGCTGACATCCTCAAAGAGCAGAGGAACATTTTTAGCACAGGCTCCGTCACACGCGCTTTTCCATCGCCTCGATGAAATGACATGTGCCGCACCAAAATGACACCTGCCATCTATTCTTAAGTACATCACAAAGTACAGTGATTTCATACGTGAGTCTCTAAGAGAGAAGGAACGAGGAGACGGGCCCAGCGGCCCGCTGTCTCCTGCATGTGGTCACCACGGGCGTGAGGTGCACAGCCCACTGGCCATGCGGCACGAGCCGCTGGGAGGACGGACTTGCGGCCCCTGCCCGCACTCACCTGAGCCCGCTGCTTTTAAACTGTTATTTTTTCCCCTTATTTCAAAATTATCTAAAGACCAATTGGTTCCAGGCAGCTCTTTCGGTATATTAATTTTTAATTGGAGAAATAGCAATTAGATGACTGCATTGATTGCTAGTTCCCGTAATCTTTTTTAATTTGAGATAACAATCTATTCCAAAAATGAGTTTGTCCCTAAAATATCTTTTCTTAATGGCAATAATAACTGAAGTTATATACAAAACCAGCAGAGCGGCCCATGGGGAGCGGGCCTAAATTATACATGGAATATTCTGCACCTGGTCTGTCAGAAACAACAAAGACTTTCCCAGGGACGCCCTATGGAAACGGTCCATTCTGTATGTTGGTTTTATTAATATCACTGTGAAACAACCAGATAATCCTCCGAGAGCTTTTCAGAGCATGGGTTCTGCTTCTCTTCACCCTAGAATGAGAATAAAATAGCATACGGTCCTTACTTAGCGCTTTGCCGTGGATACTGGCGCAAGAGCGACGAGGAAGGAGAAACAGGAATGAGAAGCGAATGGATCTCCCGTGTGGGAGGAACTCCTCGCGGGGCTGAGCAAAGAGGAGAGCACCTTAAATTCAATCCACAGACCAGCCACCTCGAGTTTTCCCCAGAGTCCCTGCAGTAAGGAGTCCTCAAGTTCCCTGAGGAAACGTGCAGAAGTCACTCCTCGCTAGGCCGGCCCTGAGGGGCGGAGATGGAAGCCAGGCGACACCCCTCCGTCACGGAAGTGAGGTCAAGGAACATGGCGGCACCCCTCCGTCACGGAAGTGAGGTCAAGGAACATGGCGGCACCCCTCCGTCACGGAAGTGAGGTCAAGGAACATGGCGGCACCCCTCCGTCACGGAAGTGAGGTCAAGGAACATGGCTCAGCGCGAGAGTCCAGGAGACCACGCCCTGAGCTCCGGAGCCCGAGGCCTGTCATCCTCCTCTCTGGGACACGGTGGGCCGGCGCCACCCGAAGGACGGTCCGTCCAGGAAAGAGGCGCACCCTCTCCGCTCTCTAAAGATTTAAACCACTCCCACGAAAACACAAAGGTGCCAGGGAGCAGAGGATGCTTACATTTTTTTTTTACTAGAAAAGCCCGTTTCTTGCATGAGGAAACAGGGAAGAAGTAGGAAATGTGTAGGGGAAACGACTCCTCATGGCAGACTGGGTAAGATGGGCTCACTTCTTAAAAGCAGCGAGAAAGTGGCCAGGAGAGGAAGCTAAGAGTGACTTGATCCTCTGTGGCAGTTTTTCTCTCTCTCACATTCTCTCTTAACATTTTAGGAGATTTTCTACTACGTTCTCTAAGATTTCATGCAAAGAATTTTGGCTACATATTCTGATTAGCTTGATATTAAAGAAGACATTCACAGAAGACTCTGAAGTCGAACAGCTCTGGGCTTGAGTTTTGCCTTTTCCTTTTGGACCATTCTCTGTGTTTATTCCCCTATCTGAAAAATGAGAATAATGGTTCTGCGAACTTAGTGGGATGCCAGAAAGAGATGAGAAAAGAGAGCTCACAGGGAAGACTCTGGTACATAATCAGCACTCAATAAATGTCCCAATTTGTTGCCAGCCTGCGGTGAGACATGCCAAAGGCAGAGACAGAAGACAAGGGAGTTAACATCCACATGCGGTTGACCACCCAGGGACTTCTGACCTGGTGATGGTGATGGAGCCAGCCCATTCACAAGGTACAGCCTGTCCGCACACTGCGCAGGCAGCACAGATAGAACTCTATGAGAACCCAGAGTGAGAATGATTCTAACACTCCCTTCCCGCCCTGCTGCGGCCCCTCCGGGTCTGTGACAATGCATGTCTGGAGACACTTACCAGGTACTAACCACACGTGACCAAAGTGAACCCAGTGAGGAAGACACCAACATGTACATTCACCAGAATTCATCTGAGAACTGATCGTGAATCTCTCGGGGTGTCACAGTGGGGGGTAAGTGGGATACAGTTTAATACTAAGGAGAATTACACCAGAAACTCATTACCCATAGGAAGTGACCAAATGAAAGAGAAAACACATAATGTGACAGATTATAAAAATAGCTGCTATTTATTACACAGTTACTATAGTTCTTGGCCCACATTGGCATTCAAAAAATGGCAGAGGTCCACAAGCTTGGGTCAGAGGGACCGTGTTTTGGGTTGAATTCTCTAGGGAGTGGACACTGAGGCAGGCTTGTGGGTGGAGCATAAGTACAGGAACAGTGCTGGGAGGGCAGCAGGAAGCAAGACTGAACCACAATGTGCCAAGACAAAATACCCAGATGTCTCCCAATGGGTCTAGGAAGTAGGGATGGCCCTTCAGAGAGGTTGAGGCCAGGGGTCCAGGATGTCTTAGTCCTGCAGTGACCTGGCAATAGACACAGGCTACTTCCAGGGACAGATCTGGCTATGAGCTGGCAGCAGCCAATGCTTCCAGGAGCTCTGAGAATGGGGTCTGGGGGACACATCACAGCACCAATATGGGGAACAAGGAATTAAGAGCATTGAAACCTACGGGCATTTGTACATCCCCGGTACTGTGCAGGACCCTTTCCTTACAACATCAAATTCTGCTGCATGGACGTCAGTGATTTGGTCCAACTCCAGAGAGAGGAAGGCTTCGCTATCCTTTCTTTCCTATGAGTAGTGCCAGGTGGGGGTGATTTGGTGACGTGCCAGGGGACCTTTCGGGTTGTCTGGGTGCTACAGCTCATCACACTGGGTACTACTGCATAACGGATGCTAGGGGAGCTGTAAATGCCCCCCATAAGGCATAAGAGAGGTCCCCACACCAAAGTGCTCACCACCCCCAAGTGCCCACAGTTCTCACCCCAGTATGGCACATAGGAAGACTCACAGCTGGGCCCTGGGCAACTCAGTAAGTGATAGGAAGCACTTAACTAGGCCCCTTCGCTTTTTCCTCTCTTGATTCCATTGGAAGCTCTGAGCCACTTGAATTTTCTAAGTGAAAGGGCTAGGTCCATGTGGTTGGTACCAGAAGATGGGCCTTGGGCTGCTTACTCATCATCGGTGACCCTTCCGTTGGCAAGGCTAGGTGGGCATGAGAAGACAGCAGTCTGAGGTGGGGAGATGCATGAGCCCATCTTGCTGCTCTATTCCTTCACTTGATCTCTCTGCCTCTTCTTGCCATTAGAGTGGAACTTCTCCAGCTGGTGGCGCTGTTGGGAGGTATTAGAACCTCAGGGAGGAGGAGTCTGCTGGGAGGAAGTTAGGTCATTGATGGGGAGTCCCCTGAAAGGGGATACCAGAATGCTGTACCCCCTTCCTTCCTTTCCTCCCTCCTCATCTCCTTTCCTCTCTCTCCCTCCTGGCCAATGTGAGGTGCTAGCTTTGCTTCACTATGAGATACCGGCCATGGTATTCTGCCCTACTACAGGCCCAAAGCCAATGATGCCAGCCAACCATACACTGAAATCTCTCAAGCCATGACCAAAACAAACCTCTCCTCAAGTTATACTGAGCTTAAGATTCCACCCACCTCAAAGATTTCTGTCAGTATCACCGTGCTGCAGTTGTTTAAAGGTTAAATAATGTGTCCACAGTCAAAACATAGGGAGGCTGAAATTTATACCTACATTTCTCTGGCTAAGAAAATTGTGCTTGTGCACTTAGGAGTCATAGAAGCTCTTTGAAATGGACTAAAGAGAATGTCTATGTGTTCCTGAATATCCCTTGATATCCCAAGAGTTAGATTGGAGGAACCTTGGGCTGAATGCTGGTTTGTAAGCTTTCTGTTCTTTTCTTAGTTGAAGTGTAAGAACTCTGAGCTTTCCAACTTCTAAGGGAAGGCCAGAAATGGAAGACAGGCGGGTGATTTATAGGACGTGATCATGCGGGCCCTTCTCCTTACAGCCCTCATTTCAGCGGCAATAAAAGTGACTGAGCTGACACCCTCCACTTCCTGAATAACCAGAAGACCTAGCTGCTCGGACTCTCCCACATAAAGCTCTCTGCTAATGGACCTGTCAATTCCTTAAAGTGAGCAGTTTTTCATAACACTCCATACAGCCAAAAAATAATAAAATTAAAAAGAACATAGCATTTAACATGAAAATAGAGGCATCACTTATCAAGGATGAGCTAAGAGTAGTAGAAAAAGGAATGGATAGTATTCCAATGATTGGGGAGAGAAATCAGAAAAGCCAGGAAAGAAGAAAGGGGACTCTATCTACTATTCAGGGGCCCTAATTTTAGCAACTTTAAAAAAAAGCAGCAGACACTCATTAAGTATTAAACTTAAGCATAAAAAGCTTTATGCTCTTCTAATAACAACCCAGCATCCTTGTTAATGATAGATTTACTAGCCTCAATTTAGATTCCCAGAGATCACATTTATGTCCCATAAAACATATAGGGAACGCATTACTGAGGAAATATATAGTAATAAATTACATAAATATCTTTGCTCTATTAAATTTTCAGTTACAAACTGGTGTTTTTTTGAGCCATTTTAATTCATGAAATTATTTACAAGTTTCCAGACATCATGGAATGAACCGAATAGAGTGGGTTATGCAAATGTTTTCCCAATTTTAGAAGGCATAAGAATAGAACACATCTAGTGGTCAATATATAAAGAGTATTTCAGAGCTATACTAATGGCAACCGTTCACAAGAAACGCGTACATTTTCAATGATTCCCTCAGTTCCCCATCAATGCAGCCTATTTATGAAGTTCACCCCCTTACACATTGTTCTAACATCATTTATCTGACGCTTTAAGTCTGCTAGAATATAACTGACAGGTTAAACCCATACATCAAGTAGCTGGAGAATGTCAAAGTTAACCCCAGCGTAACAGGTTCATATCTTGTTTTAGACACAGCACAACATGATACGCAAGCCCTAGCGTCTGGGTCAGTGGCCTCGCACTTTTGTGTCACTCTGCCGTGGCCAAGATAAGTGACCCTGGAGAACTCCTCAAACTTCACCACGTCCATTTCACATGCAGCAATGGATGCAACAGCCTCCACCTCCCCAGCCTCTTAGGTTTGTTATGAAGATAAGCGGGACAGTGACGTGAAAATACTGTGCTCCCTGAATAACAATAAACGAGGCCATCACTGTGAGAAATCCAGTCATGCCGCTGAACAACATTCTATTAACAAAGAAATAGTGATACGTGCAAACACAACTCTAGGGTGAGAAGGCATTTTGGTTCTCCGTGCCTCGGGCTATTAGAAGGTTATGAAAACATATGAAATGCTGAGAAGCACCCCTGGAATGTATGTAATAATAATGATGGCAAGGACACTATACCAGGGAATTATTACCAAATCACAAAGGCAAGGAAAAATACAGGGCATCCAGGTAAATCTGAATTTCAGATAAACAATGTTATGGGGTTTTTTTTCCTATTAAACACATACCCCCAACTATTGCATAAAACATACTGAAAAAATCATTCACTCTTCACCCGATGCTCAAGTCTAACTGGCCTTACGGGTTTGTTTTCGAGGAAGCAAGTAACTCGTCTGGCAATTCCAAGACAGAAAGGCTTTCTGAGGTCTTCATCCTCTGTGAGCATGATGAGTCAACCTGGTCAGTGAGAGTTTTTATTCCTTGCCTCTTGTTCGGTTGTCTCAAACATTACTGTGAGTTTACAGGGCACAACCTTCTTCTGGCCACTCCATTTGGGTCTCCGGCCAGAATCTTCCCTACTACATATCCTTGGAATGTTAGTATTATTCTACAGTATACGCAATTATAAATTTGCCTTTTCAACCAAACAGGAACGAATCAAAAGCAAAGGCACATTTTATCCAATGTTTAGTTCAATGCCTGGCATGTAACATGTATGTGGAAATGTTGAAGTGAAGCCCGTGGCTTTTTCTCACTCTGTGCTCGCCCTATAGGAAATCCTGTGAGTCTCAAAAGAGGAAGAAAGACTGGCAAGTCAGCCACCCGGGTCCCTCTACCATGACTTCTCCGTGGACATCCAGACCCATGCTTTGTAGCCAACAATTGTCTGTCTCCTCTTCAGACTCCCAGGAGGAATTCAAAGGCGGCATGTCCCAGAATCAACTAATCATCTTCTCCTCAAAGCCACTTCCTTCTTATCCTATAACCTGTCATCCAAGACAGAAAAGCAAGAGTCCTTCTATGCTACTTCCTCTCCGTCTCCTCTCTCATCATAGAGGCCTTTCAAGAAAAACTTTGGAGGAGCTTTTCAAAGCAAAGTTTTGATTCAGTTGGTTTGGCCTAAGGCCAGGCAATGGGTATTTTTTTAAAAGCTCTCCATTTGATTCAGTGGTATTTATAAACCAATGTCCTATAAAACAGCAAAAGTCCTAGCAACAGCCTCTCTGTATAGGCTTCCTATTTCCATCTAAAGCACAAAAATACCCCCATCTATTTTGTATTCATTATTTTGAGAGCCTTATTAGGTTTTGACCTGAAATATTATTTTCACTTGACTATAGGGAGTTTCTAAAGTATCATTTGTACTTTTGGTTTGATTTTGGAGAAGCATCCTGCCCCTATATTTCAGAATAGTTTTCATTGTATAATGAAAATCATTGCAAGAAAATCAATATTTAAAAAGTCATGGCATAAGTAACAGCAATTTGGTAAAATATTTATTTCATTACAAATTTTCTCACCTAGGTTCTGAAAGCTGTGCTAATTAGAAACAAGAGAGAGAGAGAGCAAGAGAGAGACTAAAGTTATAGATTATTTGGAGTTGTCTGGAAAAAAAAGAGAGAGAGAAAGACAGAATGAGAGAGAAAGAGAGAACCAGAGGGGGAGAGGTTAAGAGAGGGAGATTGATTAAGACAGTTTGTCACTCAGGGATTTATAGCTGGCCCACTGTATCCATGGTCTTGCTTGAAATAAGCCCAGAATCTAGCTTAATTGTAAGTATTCAACAAACACTCCCAATTTGCTGTCCTTTCAGACAACAAACCATTTACCTCCTATTCGAGATCCCCTGGTACAGAAATGGCAGTTCTAAAAAAAAACAACAAAAAAAAAACACCTTATAGTTGGTGAAAAAAATGTTTTTTTCCCAAACTTTTTAAATAAATGGTTTGCCCAGGGGTAAGACCTTTTATACCATTTTAGCCAAGAGCAAATTTCCCTAGACAAATTGGCTGGCTGTTTCTTGAATTCCTCTCAACTGAAATCGAGTCACTCTTATCACTGATATTATCTGGCTGTGCTTCTGTTTTGTAACCCACATATTTTGTTTCACTCGACGAAAATTAGGTTATATTAGGTTGTGTACAACATAGAGTTTCAAAACATTCACCTTGTCAAAATAATTTCTTAATTAGTTGTACAACAGACTTTTTTTTTTTTCTGAGACAGAACTTGTCAGAGAAACGCTCTGCAGTGGGAAGCTTAAGTGAATTCATTCTCAAGATTTTAATAAGACTACATTTTGACTTTATATTTGGAGGGGGAGAAGTAATTGTCTGGCAATTCTTTGCTTCCTGGAGATCCACTTCTGGGGGAAAAAAGTTTCAGCTACTTTCTATAAAAACATTCTTTACATTTTGTTAAGAAGTACGTTGTATCATTATATGTTGAGCTTGTAATAAGACTTACAGAAAAAGAGATTGGGAGAAAAATGAAGCTCACTGATTTGCATCCATGAATCCCTACAAAATGAACTGATTAAGTCCAAGAAGCAATTAAAGAACATGCCATTCTATACCCCAATAGTTACAAAAATTTTAACATACAGTCTATATGTACTTTAAAGACATTTATTTAGCCATTAAAATCTATATTAGGCATGACGTATCCAAATGTTTTTGTTTTATAAAACAAGATTTGGATTTCCAGCCTTCTTTAGGCATGACATTTCAGGGTGATGTTAATAAAGCCACATCTCTCTCTTTTTTTTAACCTGTTAAGGATTCACACGATTCTTGTAACAGGTGAATGGTATCGAAACTATGACCACACTTGGCAAATTCAAAAACACTGTGTACAGTTGCCATTTATTCAGTCTCCACCCTGGGTCAGGCAGTGTATTGGATCCATACGGAACGTGAGCTAGGAATTCTTATCCACAGCTTTTAGAAAACTCAAGGTTCAAAGGCGAGAAGCAAATGTCCTGAATAATCTTTTAAAGAAGTAGCAAAATCAAGATTTGAACGAGTATCCAGGAGACTCAAGCCTGTGGCTGCCAGATTCTCCAAGTCCTGTCTTGTGCTTGTCCCTGTGACTGTGGCCTGGGCTTTTGTAGAGGGTGGAGCATAGAGCCTGGGCATTGGTAGGGGGCGGAGCATAGAGCCTGGGCTTTGGTAGGGGGCGGAGCATAGAGCCTGGGCGTTGGTAGAGGGCGGAGCATGGAGCTTGGGTTTTTGTAGAGGGCGGAGCATAGAGCCTGGGCGTTGGTAGAGGGCGGAGCAAAAATTCTGGGCTTTGGTAGAGGGTGGAGCATAGAGCCTGGGCGTTGGTAGAGGGCGGAGCACAGAGCCTGGGTGTTGGTAGAGGGTGGAGCACAGAGCCTGGGACAAAGGCCTTGGCTAGCACCCCAAAAGCAGTCAGCAGAATGTCACGCTATTCAAAACTGGTCCTGGGGATGATGCTCACCCCAGCATGAGAACCAAATTGGAACACTCGACCTCAACTCCAAGAGAAATTATAAAAATGGGAGTTTTGTCTTCAGGTTTGTGCTTTGCCAAAGTTACATGTGACAGACTTAAAACAGAGGCAGTTCTTCCCCTCACTATCATCCAATACGGTGGCCCCGAGGTACGACCCGCCTGGGCGTGTCACTCTTGACACTCTGTCGATGTCACTCTTCGGTAAGCCATTATTTGGAGAATGGATTCGCTCTGAGAAGCCAATTCAAGAACATGTAATTCTGAACCGCAGCATGTTGAGCGAAGGTTTTCTTAAGAAAGATAGCAGCTTGTTTACCCATTTGTGGGAACCTGTTCAACAAAGGCAAGAGAATTTGTGGAGCAAATCTTCACAACAGCAGGAGCAGGGCCTAGCGGCAGGAGCGGAGGAGGGCGGGGCCTCGGAGCAGCGCCTGCGGGGAGTGGAGGAGGGCGGGGCCTCGGAGCAGCAGCTGCGGGGAGTGGAGGAGGGCGGGGCCTCGGAGCAGCAGCTGCGGGGAGTGGAGGAGGGCGGGGCCTCGGAGCAGCGCCTGCGGGTGGAGCCCTGCTAGCAGGTGGGAGGGCTGCGTCTAGAAAAACCCTCCAGGAAGACTCGGGTCAGGAGGGCTTCCGGGGCACGATTTGAGCAGAGAACGGGTGCGGTGGTCAGGAACTCCATTTCAGAAATTTTACATTAAATATTTTTCTTATATAAGAAATGCGCTGACAGTTTTTACCTCGCCGCTTTCTGGGCATTAACGCTGTTCTAGCTGTATCATATCAAACGGAGGCTTTTTCAAATGCCATGAGGGAAAGATCTGAATGACCCTTTGCTATCTTGTCTCACTGCGTTTAACTGTATGAAGCAGTACGCAGCATAGCACTGTTTTACCTTCCTCATCTCTCCAAGCAGTGAACCGACTTAGGTTCCCAAAGGACTTGTGGACAGCGAATACATGTCCAGCCTGCTCCTAATACACAGTCATCAATTACAGTCGAGTTGACCTGTGTACTAACATCTGTCCGTCACTCTCTTGTCACCCCCTGGAATGCTAAGAATTAGCTCTGCAGGGATATGGAGACGGCACCCACTCTTGGCATTCTGTTTCAAGGTTCTGGGGGGGGGGCAGCCAAAGACAAAGGAGGAACAGAGCTGAGAGGGAGGGTGCATTAGAGTTAGGCAATTGATTCCTCATGAGAGGACACAGACCACGCAGAGGACTATGGAGCACCATGGGCCACTAGGAATGTGCACTCGGGAGGACAAGAACCGACAAAGTGGCCTCTGCGTGACCAGCCCCCAGGTTTCCATCAAGGATCTCCAGTTCCACCTTGCAAGGGCATTCCGTGGCTCTGAGAAAGCAGATGCTCCCACTGACGATTTTGGCTTATGTCTTCCCTGGTGTTTTACTTTTCAATTAGAATTTACTAAGTACAGAGACACATCGTCATGCCTGACCTATGTGATGGGAATACGAGGGGGTATGGGCATGGGAGAACCCCAGTCCTTTAGACAGCCTCACACCTGCTCCTCTCTTTGTACACCCCCCTCCCGTGCCACCTGGTGGGAGTTCAAGGTGTGTCCACCTGCTCAGAGTGTCTGTCTCGCAGTTCTCACAGCCGGCTGTGGGAGAGTGAAGGAGGAATAGGGGAGCAAGGACTGTCTTACTATCTTGCCTTATCAATATTCACCTAACCCCCCCAGGACCCCAATCAGACCCCACCTCCTCCACCAAGCCTCTCCAAACACCCCCTGAGAGGACCTTCGTATTGTTCAAGCCATAGCTTTTCATGGAGGAGTTTGACGGGATCTTTAAAGCACAGACTCTGAAGTTGCATCTTTTCTATACATTTGCACATTCCCTGCTACTTCCGGAATTTGTAAGGTCCAAACAGTTTCTGGCCTTTGACATCTGACAGCACTTATTTCAAGGACGTGGGTGTCTTTGGTGGTCAGGGCGCATAAAATGAAAGAATGAACAAACACATGAACCAAGGAACTCAAGGCCTTTCAACTTCTTCCTTTTTTGTCCGTTCCCGCCCTTCCTCACTCCAGTACACATAAGGATTTTCATAAACATTTTTTCAGCATATTACATATTCTTTTTCTGATCACACAAGTAATATATCCTTTGGAGAAAAAAGAAAATACTAGTAAAAGAATCAAATCACCTGTAATGTCACCACCCAGAATACAGACACTGCCACTTTCTTGTTTGAGTAAATGCCATCTGGATGTATTCATATATTCTGGTGTGAAATACAATTTCTATCTGGCTTTATGCAAAGCTTTGTATTTCGGCTCAGATGTCATGAGAAGAATCCCCACACCTAAAATTTTCAGGCTGAATTAACAAAGTTTGAAGAGGAGGCTGTCCTGAGAGTCTTAGATTAACTTGGAAAATGTGCTCCTGCCATCCATTAATTCCATAAGCTATGAGTAAATCACCTTCTTGGGATCTCAGAAGTTTCTTCATCTGTATAATGCAGTAGGAAGGACTAAAAGACTTAGGTCCCCTAACCTGGAATGTTACATGACAATTTGATTCTATTATATATGAGGAAGTGGCTTAGGCTATTTCCTGTCTCCTACATGAGAAAACTGGGACTCAAAAAGCAAAGTTTGTATTATGAGTTTGTTTCTTTTTTTGCAAGAAACTTTCTTATTTTTTCTCATAGTAATTACCTTGAAGATAATAATACACAGTGTAATTATTATTTTTCTCTTATCTTTTGGTCATGACAATCTGTTTTATTTCTTTGTAAGGTAAAAATTTAGAATGGGAAACCTATCAGTAGAGCTGAGGTTCAAAGTAGTGCTGTCCAACTCCAAATCTGCTCATTTTTCTCAGGCTGGGGCTACCTTTCAACAGAATGAAACTAAGACGGGACCTTCTACTGAAGGTGGAAAAAGACACAAGAGAAGACGGCTGTGACCGAAACAGCTTCTAGGCCATCAGCAGTGACACTTCCCAACACTGGGAAGATGGTAGATCCAGAAAACAAGTGGGTTAGAGTCTCTTTGCTCCAGGAAAGAGCAGCTTAGATTCTCACTGAGAGGACAGATTTGTCCCATAATACTGGCCAATGCTATTCACGGCAATTCACTCGTCAAGAGCCAATAAGCATTGCAGGACAGGGCCGAGGCAAGCTGTCGAGGCCAGGTGGGAAAGTTAAGGCCAATGACTTGTGGGAAAGTCAGGACGCCTGAAGCCAGGAGAGAGCAGGTAGGATGCCAAACCCCGGGAGCAGAGCAGGAGCTCAAGGGAGGGCCACGGCCAGGTAGGTGCAGGAGACCGGGGTAGAAGACTTGAGTTCCAGTGCAGCAAACAAAGAGATGAGTTTCTTTGCCAATCTGGGCTCCAGAGCCACCCAGAAAGCAGGCAAGGCGTACTTACTGAGGCTGAGACATCATTTGGGGGCCAAAGTATTGGCACTCGCCCTCGAAAGTGCACTCCTAACCCCCACACCTACACTCATCTTCAGAGCGTGACCCCCAAACCCACAACACCCTCAACCCCAGGACACAGGTTGGCCCTTTAGAACTAGGGGAAATTTAGGGCAGATGGATTTGGATAACAGACACCACCGTTCAACCAAAAAAGTGAGTGGCCAAAGCGTGCACAGTCCCTACTTCAGGCTCGCCTGACAGACTTTAATGAGGTTTCTGGGGAACCCAGTAAGACATAAATTCAAAACCTCACACTGTCTTTTATAAAAGAGTTCATTGTTTAATCTCTAAAGTTTCTCATTCTAGTTTCAAATATATTGCCAAACGATTGAGGTCAGGAAACCAGATTTGCATTAACTTTCTTTCCCTGGAACTCAATTTTACTCCAAGTTAAATAGGAGGAATTAGATTCAAATATCTCAAATTTTGATTCTAAGTAAATTTTTAATTTAAAATAATTTGTATAGGTGCTGCCGAAGCGAGCACTAAAATAATTTTTAGATACAAAGAAGTCACACAGATGGTACAAAAAGTTCCTGTACATTGTTTAATCAATTTTTATAATGTTAATATGTAAGCATGATCTTTTTGATAAAACTAAGAAATAAACATGGGATATTATTAACTGAAGTGCATATTTATGTGCATTTTACCAAATTTTATCTGCACTCCCAACTTTTTAAAGTTGCTAAATTTATTTTACTCTTAAGCTGTTACTTTTTGGTGTTGATGATGGAACTTAGGGTTTTGTGTAACAGGCACATATTATAGCTATGTCTCCAGCACCTAACAGAAGTTTTAGGGCCCCATTTGAGAGAGAGAAGGAGTCTAGCAGTGACAGATCTTCACACTTTAGGAACCGGTCCAGGACGAGATTGTGAAAAGGGAAAGAAGATGTCAGAGCTTCCACGTTGGAGACTAATGGACAAAACCTGACTGGTAAGAGGTGGAAGACAAGAGCATGTGGAGTGTTTTCTCTCTTACCTGAATGATTCTAATGTCCTCACTAACCATCAAAGTTTCTCTGAGTGTCAAAAAAGAGAAGGAAATCTTCGCTCCTGACTTGCCAAAACTCATTACGTATGTGCAATACTTGGTGAGTCATTCTTGTCAACTTAGCTATTTTTCTTTGGTTCATATTTTCATCCTTAATACAGGTCCAGTTTGGACTACAACAGTATAACATCCAACAGTGGCCCCTTGTTTAAACGGGCTTACTTCCCAGGCCTATCATTTCAGTACTCTAGGAGGCTGAGGCAGGAGAATCACAAGTCCAAGCCCACTTGAAACAAATGAGCAACACCCTCTTGAAAATTAAATCCTAATAATTCTGAATGGCATTCTCTTCAGTGATACCATTTCTAGCACAAATGAGAAGATATAAAGTTGGCATAATAATTTATTGAAGGATTTGGAAGAGCTCTGAGTAACATGAAGCTTTGCCCTCCCAGTGCGTGAGGCATTATCTTAAGGACTTTACACAAATTCGCTCTTTATTCCTCCCAGTTTTCGTCATTATTCCCACTGCACTGAGGAGAAAACTGAGAATTTTGAAGATAATTTTCTGGGTACACTCAACCATGGGGAATGGGATCTGGATCCCACCTTCTTAACCTCTTTGCCACACAGGCCCAGGCTCTCAGGACATCTGTACACCAGCTGTGAAGCCAAGATTAAACCTCGTGAACCATTTAGTGAGAAATTCACTAGTGCTATCTGAGTTGAACAATTTATAAGAAAGAAATGTCTATTCGGGCTCAGATTTCAGAGTTTCTGGCCTACAGTCACCTAAACCTAATGCTTTGGGCCTGTAGGAGACCAGTACATCCTGGCGGAAGGCCTTGGCACAGGAGGCCTGTTCACTTCATGGTGGCCAAGAAATGAAGACAGGAAGGCAAGGGACCTTAGAACCAATATCTCCTTGAAGAGCACATATCTACCTTCCTTTCTTCCACTAGACCTGGCTTTCACACATACCACTGCTTCATGTTCACACCCCAGCTGGCAGCCAGACCCTCAACACTTGGGCCCTCGGAGGACATTCAAGATTCAGTTAGCAGTAACGTGACTACCCAACTGCATGCAACTATGTGCCTAGCAGTGATAGTTTTATTATTGTTACCTGGTGACACCAGAGGCAAGAACTATCTAGTTTTCCCAACTTTTAAACTGGCAAATAACTACGCAAGCTAATCAACGTTTCCAACTCCCTCAAGGCTAGTACCAAGCTCATATACTAACTATAATGAAGAAAGATAAGGAGCATATAAGTATCAGGGACTGGAGGAACTATTTTCTAGCTTTTAAGAATCTAAACAGTAACATTTAATGTTTTAGAAAAGGCAGGCAATATTTCTGAGGGGGGAAAAAACAAAACAAAAAGGAAACAAAAAC
Organism: Thryonomys swinderianus; assembly: GCA_004025085.1. Lineage (NCBI taxonomy): Eukaryota > Metazoa > Chordata > Mammalia > Rodentia > Thryonomyidae > Thryonomys > Thryonomys swinderianus. Next base: position 33,497 of record PVIC010009321.1, read on the forward strand.
AAAAAGCCTTTCAGAAGTTTCCTTTTCAAAAAGAGCTTATAATTTCTGGGGACATTCTACTTTTCTTCATCCAATCAATCCTTTTTTGACTTGAAAAACATTTCTTAAATAAATATATCTGGACAGTTTACAAAGTCCTCAGAGGCTCAGAAACGAGCTACAACAAGTACTGTATTTGACACATTTTTCTGCAGGCTAAGTTACTTCATTCAAGGTTTTAATGTTTAAATAAACTCCTGCCCAAATCAATAATCTACAAAATCATTCACTCAGGAGCGGTCTTCAATCCTTCTGCCCCATTTAAGGCTGATGTGTGTGGTGAAGGAGTGGCTTTTGTAACGTTTCCTCAGTCTGTTCAAAGGGCACCTGACAGCGTCGAGAGTAGATTTTCAGGGAACAAACAAAGACAAACTTCCTACCATGCCACAGGCAGTAGTTAACGCAAATAAGAGGATAGGAGGTTGTAGAGTATGATGGGCAGATACCAAGGGAATACCCGGCGGTCCTCGTCCCTCACAGACGAAGCAGTGGGCAGTCAGGCAAACAAACGGCAGCCGGCGGAACTGACTCTGTTCAAACCCCAGTTTTGCCAGTTGCTTCATGTGAGTCTTGAGGCGAGAGGCTTAGTCTCTCTGCACCCATTTTTCTATTTATAACTCAGAGAAAGCAACAGAACACTTACTGTGTAAGACTGTTCTATATTTGATATACAAATCATCCCTAAAAATGGAAGTTCCTGATGCTTAACCATGTCCCCGCTAAGCCTATGCGGGGTGCCTCGGGGTGCAGAGTGGCCCCCTCAAAGAAGCTCTGCAAGCCACTTCCTCCCTGTTGACCCCCGACATCCACAAACGCTCAACTGCACTCTGACAAAATGGCTCTTTTCAGTTAAGAATTGTTACTGTGAGATAAACGATGATCTCATGGAATTCTCCTCAAGCGGGGAAGGGGTAGCTTGTTCAAAAATAAACAAGGAAGGAAAGTAGGGCTCAGTATCAGGGTACATGTCCGGAAGGTCAAGGGCCTGGGTTCCAGGCCCGGGCACGACCAAAAAAGAAAGATAAACATATACGTTAGGGTAGCAAGAGGTGCTGTTTTATACGGGGATAAATGCCAACCTTGCCAGTAAGGTGGCATCAGAGCAGAGACCTAGAACAAGTGAGGGACCCTGTAAGCAGAGGTGAGCACAAATTCCAAAACCCTAAGGAGGGAGCAGGCTACACAAGCCAGTGTCCTCTGAGCAGAGGGAGGGGAGGGCAGGAGAGTTGGAGCAGAGGAGAGGTGGGGTCTGGCCACGTATGGCTCATGGACCAAGGCAGAGGATGGTTTCACGGTGGGGGCCCCCACTCTTGAGCCGAGGGCTGACCGCTCTGTGTTTAGAAGACTGTGCTGGCTGCTGGGGAAGAATCACAGGGGTCACTGGCAGAAGGAAGCAGTGGGATCAGGCAGAAACTGAGTCACCCTGGACTTGTGTGTGACCAGCAGTGGTGACTTAGCCACGGAGGCAGTGGTGGAAATAAGACAGCTTATATTTGGAGAAAGAGGCAAAGTATTGGGTGACTCACTGGTGTGTGTGTGTGTGTAAAGGAAAGAGAGAAAAAAAGAGGACACGGGAACTATGGGAAACTTTTCTAGCCGTCCATAAAGGAGGTGCTGCCTAAAACGTCTCCCTCAACTATCTTTACATACTTTTACTACCAAGATAGCAGTGAGCTATCTTTCTGCCATTATTTTCACAAGGAATAATAGAACTGAATCGTTTCACAGGTTGAATACGGAGTATTAAAGCTTTACTGTCACCTTGAGAGTTCGGCTGTATTCATTCACTAGCTAAAGAATCACCTACTCAACAGATATTCACATCTGTGCTATGCTGAGCACTGTCCTGGGTACTGAAAAGACTGTATGAAGTAAGACCTCTCTCTGCACAGATACACAACTCACAACTGAACCTCAGCAAAAGCTGAAATCAGTGACAGATGCGACCTTGAGGGGTAGAAATGCCAAGAACCCCCTTACATATAGGGGGAGATTCCCTGAGATTCCCTGAGATCCCCTGAGAGCCCCCTGAGATCCTCTGTGAATTCACTGACTTAGCATATTCTGCCAATTCCTCCCTATCTGAATAGAAAACCCTGGCTCTTTTCATTCTCAGTCAATTCCTGGAGAGGAACTTCTAATTTTCCCCTCCTCTCTGCCGATTAGAGTCCTTTTATCATACTTCATGACCCACTCCATTGTAGCACTTAAATGTTTCTGTAGGACAATTATTTGTTGTTTTTCTATTCTTCATAGACTGCGAACATCACCACAGGCACAGTGCAGTGGTTTTTGTGACTGGAGTGTCTAAAACATGGGCCTGACATGTCAATGCTCAGGAAACATACATTGAAAAATAAATGAATCAAACCAACTGATGAAATGTTATTTATCCCCTTCTTTAATTCCACGATGGATTTATGTAAACTGGAAACTATAATTTATACCTCTGAAACTTCCGGGTCATCTAGAACAGAACACATATTGTCTATTTCATGCTTGAATTTCCACCCAAGGAACATCTCATATTTTCATCTGTTCCAAATTTATTAAAAATAGGATGTGGAGAGGGAGATTTTGGAGTCTTCCCTATTCCTTGGATGGGACCCAAGTGCTGGTACTATCTAAGTTTCAGAATCTGGAAAGAAACTTTTATTTTTCCCTAGCCATTGGCATGAAAATATTTTTTTGCAACACCTTAAAAAATGAAAAAAGGTTGATGTGAAGCCATAAAATTCAGGCTTCACATAAACCTAGTTATCTCTGGAAACAAGTAGCTTTGTGATATTACATAAGTATAAGAGAAGAATTATCCAAAATAAAATTTAAATACAGGTTTTCATATATTATGATTTGCCTTTTGAGTCCAAATATCAATGCAGAGTTAAAGAACATTAATGGCCTTTATTATGAAATGTGATATTGAACATAAAAATCAGACTTTAGAGATTCCTAGAAATATTTTTGTTCAGAAGTTCTTGGTTCTCATTTTATTGTGGTTGTTTTCTTTCTATTTTTTTTTTTTTTTTGCTTTTTTTTTGAGACAGGGTCTCGCTTTGTAGTTCAGGCTGGCCCTGAGCTCACTATGGTGCCCAGGCAAGCCGCCGCGAACTCAGCAATCCTCCTGTCTCTGCCTCCCAGGTGTTGGGATGACAGGCGTGAGCCACCACGTCCAGCATTGTGGTATGCAGTGTTGATTGTTGGTGGGCGTGTCTCCACACCCAGCATTATATGTGGTTACCGGGGATTGAACTCAGGACCTTGCGCTTGCGAGGCAGGCGCTGGAACCACTGAGCTAACCCTCCGGCCCTTCTTTCTATTTTTAATTGAGCTTATTGATATACTTTACGATCACCTTCAACATTAAAAATCTGAGAAGCAGTTCAATTCAGAGATACACATATGGCTCTCCACCACTGCCCTCTCTGATATGACAAATAGAATGTAAAAATTAATAAAATTTGTATAAATCTATAAACTAGGAAAAGAGAACATCAGAAAACTTCAAGATGTTTTGTCTGATCACAGTCGGAGGAGACCACCTATTTTAGGAGTCAGCAGACTAGGGGTTTTAGTAAGTGCATTTTTTCACCATATAAATGTGTCCCCTTGCTTGTGTGCTGTACCTACTTTCTCCCTGGAACATCCGACAGGAACCACTTCCACAGAGATCATATCTCTTGCCAAATTTTGCACATTGAATATCTGAGCCTTTACACTAAATGTCTGGAGGCCCTGATATACGCCTCTATGATGGAACAGCACACCTACTGAGGAAGATGGGGACCCCCACCCAAAAAGGCCAGGGCTGGAACCGAGGGCAGGTGGATGGACAGTCAGGGGCAAGGGCTCCCACCATTGCCAATGCTGGCACAGAAATGCCAAGGCCATCACAATGAGGGAGATCTCAGGGGGTGCCGGCTGACCCACTTCTGGTACCGTGGGCCTCACTGCCCCAGACCTGGAGCAGAAGCAACTGATATTCGACTTCCACAAACAGCCATTAACTTTGCAGCCCCGAGGCACAGTCTCCTGACGTAGCAGCCTCTGAAGCTGGCATCTTCCCTACACCCCCGGGCTACTTCCAGCCCACACCGGCAAAGGAGAAATGGAGTTGTGAAAGAGCACACGCACAGAAGCCGAGAAGACTTGGCTGGGCTGCATTATGAGAAGAGCACAGAACTCCTGTGGGAAGGACAGAACTCACTGGGAATGAGCAAGTTTTCTGCGCTCACAAGGAGGATCCACAACGAGAAATCAGAGCCAATACCTTCTATGAAAGTTACTGCACAAAAAAAAAAAAAAAAATTAGAAACTTGCTACTTACGTTCTCAGCCTATTTTAAGTGGCCGCTCTGTTTACAGAACCAGAACAGGTAGTCGCAAGGAGCGAAGGAAACCTTCACATTAAAGTGCCGAAGCTGTGGTGAAATTAAAAACTGCCGCCAAGGCAGTAAAGAGTCATATGCCAAGGAAACTTGGCATCCCAAACCTGAACATCCTTATGGCATACAGAAGGCTTAAGATGGTCCCAACTTCCTGTTTACGTGGAGACGCTGCAGAGCAAAAAGGGTATTTGTGTAGATCAGCCCCAGAGAGCAATCTCGTGCGAATGTGCACAAAGACTACGCCTTGGCCCGCATAGCAGCACTCTTCCCACTTTTCTCCCACGCTGGGTCAGTCTCTTTTTCCACATCCACAGCAACTGAACGCAGGAGCAAGTACGGCCGGGGAGGGCTCACCTCTGGAAGGGACTTGGCAGACCTGCTGCGTCTGACACAGGATGCTTGTGTTAGCCTGTTTGCTGCTGCTCCGACAGAACGGTGCAGACTGTGTACGTTATAAACAACAGATGACTTGGTTCTTGGTTCAAAGCGCTGGAAACAGGAGCACAACCCCGGCTCTGCAGAGGGTCTCACGCTCCGTCATGTTGTACAGAGAGCAGCAGAGCAGGTGCAAAACAGAGCACTCTCAGGCTGAGCTCAGCCTTCTAATCTGAAACAGCAGCATTACTCCTCATAAATGTTTCACCGCCTCACATTACACACACAGGAAGTTACAGCTTACCACGAGCCAGGCATGGTGCTGCAGGCCTATAATCCCAACATTCTGGGAAGCTGAGGTGGGAGGATCACAAATTCAATCCTAACCTGGGTAACTTAACATCTTATGGACAACGTGGCTCAAAATAAAACACGAAAGGATCTAGAAATGTAGTTGAAGGCCTTGGGCTCACTCACAGTACAAAGATATTTTTTCACCATGAATTTTGGAAGAGACATTCAAATTATTCCAATACTTTTGTTCCTTTTCTAAAAATTGCTTTATTCATTTTTTTTTTTTTTGCCAACTAGCAGTCTAAAAGACCAGTTGGATCCAAGTTCTTATGACATCTTAGTTTCAAGACTTGTGTATGTAAAATATACACATTGCATAAGTTTCATATTTTGATAAGGTCAGTATATCATGCGAGGGGGTAGGTTATTAAAGGAGCCCAGTTATTTGAGCCAACTGTATTCTAGTCTGATAGTTCCTGAAATGATCTCCAAACCAGCAATATCAACAACATCTCGGAACTTGTTAGGACAAACTACAGGGCTTTACTTTATATCCACTGAATCAGAAATCCTGAGGAAGTTTCCAAATTCGGTTTCAAGACACCAAGCAAGTGATAACACATATTAAAGTTTGGCAGCCACTGCCATGAACTCAATCTCCCTGTTGCCTTCCCTCCCTCTCTGTCTCTGTCTCTGTCTCTCTCTCTTTCTGCCTCTGACTATCTGTCTATCCCTCTCACACACACATACACAAAAACAAACATCCTAATGGAGGTAGTTACTTAGAGAGTACTAGACACTTTTATGCCCTCAGGACCCCACAGAATTAAGTCTAAATCTCCAGGACTGTGGAGTAAGTGATTCTAAAGAAAAAATAAATAAAACTACTTTTTAAGGGTAAAAGAAAGACACTATAATAAGAAACAGAGGGGCACTGAAGAAGGAATTAACAAAAGCTTAAAAAACAAAACACATAACAGACTAGGTTAGGATCTGGACTGGACAAAAGAAATACAAATGACTGTAAGTTTACCTAAGCCTAGGGCACAAACAGAGGGGAACTCAGGCTGAGCTGAGTCTTTACTGCCTCTGAACCTTATAGTGCTCAAGTGCTCACTCTTGGAGATTATAAAGAAAGACTGAGCTTGGGGAAAGAGCACCGGGAAAGCTACCACTTCTGTGGCTTTCAATTTTCCCTGCATACCGGAATCACTTGGGGAGATCTAAATACTCATACTGCCCACGCTCCACCCTCCAGGTTCTGTGATTTAATTAGACTGTCCCCCGTGTCTGACACAGGATCTGGCAGATTTCAAAGTTCCCCAGCTGAGTCTAAAGTGTAAACAATTTGAGAACCTTGACAAGGTACAGGAGGTAGGATGGGCTCTCCAGGAGAATATGACCATGCAAACAGGACAGCAAAACTACAAGAAATAAAAGAGGAAAACTCTCTTGAGGCAAAGAAAACCTTGTCTCTGAATATCAGAGGGGCTCACAGATGTTGACACAGAACAGAAGAGCCCTGCTTTCAACTGTAGCTCTATAAACTGCTAAGCTTTAAGGGCAAAATAAATATACTAGGAGAATCCAGGCATGAAAAGGTTAAGGAAAATGCACAAACCTAAGAACGACAAGGAGCAACATCTACATGGTGCTGACCATCAACAGTAATGGATAAATAGTAATGTGAGCACAATAACCAAGCTCTCGTTCACAGGCAGAGACAACCAGCAACTGTACCTGAGAAACATACACAGCGCTACCAGAAGCAAAAGAAAAAGGAAAAAATGAGAGAGAACTAGGAAATCTGTCCCCTGTGGCAGGCATGTTTCAGTCGGCACATCTCCCAAGTTCATCCACACTGGAGCATGTTTCAGAATTTCCTTCCTGTTGAAAGCTGAATAAACGTCGTTTGTATGTTATACACATGCAGGAGATTCATGGAGACATGAATCCTGGTCCAATTCATGGAGACACGGTATGGAGTGGTGGGTGCCAGGAGCAGACGGAAGGAGGTTGTGGGGAGTTAGTGGTCAGCGGATACACAGTTTTAGTTTTCCAAGATAAAAAGAGTTGTGCAGGTGAACTGTAGGAATGCTTATACAACATATGAATGTACTTAATGGACCAGAAGTAGACATTGTGAGATGATTAAAATAGCAAATTTTACATTTTATGTATTGCATCACAGTTTCATTTTCAGTACTAGGGCTTGAACCCAGGGACACTGTGTCTGTCATCTTTTATATTTTATTTTGAGACAGGGTCTGGCTGAGTTGAACGGGCAAGATTTGATTGTTTGATCTTCTTGTCTCTGCCTCACTCTGGGCTGGGATTACAAGTACTAATCACCAAACACAGTTACACTTTAAAATCACCAGAAAGAAATCTCTTTCTTTCTTTCTTTCTTTCTTTCTTTCTTTCTTTCTTTCTTTCTTTCTTTCTTTCTTTCTTTCTTTCTTTCTTTCTTTTTCTTTCTTTCTTTCTTTCTTTCTTTCTTTCTTTCTTTCTTTCCTTCTTTCTTTCCTTCTTTCTTTCTTTCTTTCTTTCTCTTTCTTTCTTTCCTTCTTTTTCTTTCTTTTCTTCTTTCTTTCTCTTTCTTTCTTTCTTTCTTTCTTTCTTTCTTTCTTTCTTTCTTTCTTTCTTTCTTTCTTTCTTTCTTTCTTTCTTTCTTTCTTTCTTTCTTTCTTTCTTTCTTTCTTTCCTCTTTCTTTCAGACAGGGTCTTGCTTTGTAGTTCAGGCTGGCCCTGAGCTCACTATGTAGCCCAGGTGAGCCTCAAACTCATAGCAATCCTCCTGCCTCTGCCTCCTGAGTACTGGTATTACAGGCGTGAGCCACCATGCCCAGAACTGTGGTATGTAGTACTGATTGCTGATGGGCGTGAGTCACCACGCCAGGTATCATTGTATGTGGTTATCAGGAAATGAACCAGGGTCCATGCGCTTGCTAGGCAGGTGCCAGAACCACTGAGCTAAATCTGTAGCCCTTAAAATAATTTCTTAAGAAAACAGAACAGGGGAAATTTGATACCAGTGAACTGCTGGGCGAGTGACACAACCACCAGCCCCAGATATTCTCAGCGAGGTTGCCCACTGGGTCTCTGGGAAGCTTCCGCAAGAACACACAGCACTGTCGTTAGGCCCAGATATACTGATTTAATTGGTCTAGTGTGAGTTCCCCCAAAGTATTTTGAAGTGGTTCCCCAGGTGATTCTAATGTGCAGCTACAGTTGAGAATTGCTATACTAAAGCATGGTTAATTAAATAATTATCACTAATAACAATTATTGAAAAGAGATGCAAAATGAAAATAATAATTTAATAATGTCTGGCTCTATGTTTCTATATTATATTTACTCTTTACTTCTATGAAAAACAATCAATTTTATGTGTTACTGTGCAGCCTGAGACACTCTGCCTGGGAAGGGTCCCAGATACCAACAGAGCACACATGCAGATGATGAGGTGTCTGGTCCCTGCTCTGGGTTAGATTCAGGCCCAGGGGAACCTGGGAAGTGTCAGAACTCAAGAGGGATGCCAGGAATCTCCTCGCCCCGCTGTGCTTTCATCTGAGTCCATCTAGATGTGTCACAGGAATAGTGTCCCTTCCACTTGCCACCCGCAAGCAGCACCTCAACTCCTGTCGGGGGGGGGGGTGGCAAGAAGAGTGACATAGGGGCAAAAGTCGATAAAGGATGGAAAAGGTCAGTGTCCTCCTCAGAGCTCATACATTTTTAGAGAGAAGAAACTAGGAAACACAAAGAGAGAAACAGAAAAGAAAACCTGCCTCGCTTTTTCTTTCTGTTGTCAAGTTTGAAAACACACGGTAAAACTTATGGTGGTAAAATGGACCTAGCAAGTGTAACCGAGTGAAAGCGTAAGCCATTTATATTCAAATGTTTTCCCAAAGTCTCTTGTGTTTGGAAGGTGACTGGACTGTGAGGTGCTATACTCACGAGTGGGTTCATCCACACAGGAGTCCAAAGCCAGAAATGTTGTTAGAAGGACACCTGGTTCAAGGCAGATCACTGGAGCGTGGCCTCCGCCCTCTCCTCTGCCTGAGATAAGCAGGTGCTGTCCGCCATGCTTTCTGCTGGGACTTTTTTTTTTTTTTTTTGCCTTGGAGCAACCAAGCATGGACTAAACCCTCTGGAAACTGGGAGCCAAACTAAATCTCTCCTCTTTTAAGTGACAGAGGTTGAGTATTTCATTTTACCAGCAAGAAAAGACAATACAGTCAGAGTTTCTCCATTTCTGTGCTCCTGACACATTTGGCCTGATAACGTTGTCAAGGGAGATATCCTGTGTGCAGGTTTCTGCCCACTGAGTGCCAGGAGTGCCACCTTCCCTGGGGTGTGGCAACCAAAAACGTTCCTAGACATTGCCCTGTGCCCCCTTACTGAGGATCACTGAAGTAAACTAAATTTCATATTTGTTAGGAAAATCAGAGATTTAGTTTTCATTCATTAAATTTTGGTAAATACAAGATGCCATCTAAAAATACAATGTATATATTTTTTAAAAATTATTACAGTAAAACACACACTGTCACAAATCTCCCTCAAAGTTCTCCTCTTCCCTGTATCTACAAAGTGTAATGAAGGACTCTGCAAATTCTAAGACGGAGTACCATCTAAGAGCTCATAAAAACATTAAGGCTCATAAAAACACTATTCTGAGTCCATGTCCACCTTATGTACAAGATCTGGCACTGTAATGTCTGACTCTTCCACAAATTCAAACTGACCAATAAAAGGGAATCATTTATAATCAATTCAGGACATGGAGGCAGCCACAACGGTATAATAAAGACCCTCATGCAAGATTTCCAGAATTGCCTTGGGAAGTGTCAACAATGGTGGGGCACACGTATGCAAGTGAGGGGGTTTAATGGCACTGTGTCACGTAGTATGTACTTTTATTAAACACCTATTGTATTTTTAGATCACGCTTCATGTGACCTTGTATTTTGATATTTCATCATCAAAATTATGAAATAGAGGTAAAGAAATGTAGCTTAACTATATTCTGGACTAATGTAAAGGTAACCACTAATAGAAAGAACACAGACTTTATAACATCTAAATCACTTAAATTAGAAAAAGAGAAAAGAAACCAAAACCCATCTGCCCAGTAACATGAATCATTTTCTAGAAGTTGAAATAGTACAAGAACAGATAAACCTAACGAGCGAAAGTAAATATGAATGGAATAAACTTCCATTAAGAGACACTGAAATCCAAGTCAGGATCCAAATCACGAACTTAACTATTAAGAGTAAGGGAAATTAGAATTTAAGGGCATAAAATATACAAGATGGTTCCTGATTTATAATCATTCAAATTAACAATTTTTTTGACTTCCTGAAGGTACAAAAGCCTGTTCCTACAACCATCTTGTACCTCAGTTTCACTGCTGGATAAATTCCATGAGCTATTATAAAGTAGGTTCTGAGTTAGAGATTTTCCTGTTGCAAGTGTTCTGAGTACATACGAGGTGGGGCCAGGCTAAGCTTTTGTGTTTGGTAGTTTGTGTGAATTACATGCATTTTTTAGTTAGAACGGGTTCATTGAGTCAGGACACCATCATGACTTAAGGAACGCCTGCACTTGGAAAAGCCAGCCGAAGGAAACAGGTACAGGGTCACGATTCCCAGACAAAGCTGAACTTATAGCTTCAAGCTTTATTAACCCACAAGGTTTATTCTATAAAGTTAAAATAATCTTAAGCTTAAAGACAATAGAATAATGAGCTATTGTTATTTTCTTCTTTATTCATTGCTGTCATTTCTAACTTGTGTCCCTTAAAGGCAGCAGGAGTGTTTTATTTATTGGGATTTCACAATGCCTCTGTGTCTGCTGGGGAAATCACCCTCATTTATAAATGTGGGAAAAGTGAATGTGTTTATGTGATCCACGGACCCTGATGAAGTTAAATGATTCATGGCTGTGGGCCTGTATTTCCTCGTCTATAAAGCGATGAGTCTCAGCTCTCCTACCTCTATACTATGATATTTTTATCACCTTTCATATTTTTTTAACGCCAGTGCCTACATTTTGTTTCAAAATCAGCGTTACACTTATGGGATAGGCAGACATTAAGGATCTCCCACATTAAGCAGTTTATATTGAGAAACTACTTATTAATTTAGGGTGCTGTAAGACCCATATTTAGCCAAGCCATAAGGTGGTGTTGCTATGAGAACAAGCATGGCAGACAAGATCACATTTTGACAGCTCTGTTCACAAAGGACGCCGCCTCGAGACGGCGAGGAAGGCTGCAAGCCCTTTCACCTTCCCGCGCCTGCTGCAGAGGAGGTACTTCGTCAGTGGGTGGGGAATCACAGACCCCCGCCTTCTCCCCAAGTCTAAAGACAGACTTGGGGCCAAAGACGGTGAGTGTGTGGAAGAGTTAGAACGGACGCCCCCATTTTGTCACCTCCGCTAGGACCACGGCACCAAAGACATCAAGGGGAGTGGACTAAGACGGGCTCCAGGACATATATACCCCATAATATACCCCTCCTCCTCCCCCATCCTGCCTATTCCCCGCCCTCCAAGTGAAATGCAGCAAAGAAAAAAAAAATACCAGTCTAACAAGGTCTTATTTAATGCTCCAGACGGCCTCAAATCCATATTGATCAAGTTTCAATGTGAAGCCGGAGCCTGAAGCAATAAAGGAGATCAATATGAGACTGTCATTCAGATTTCTCCTCCCAATAAAATACACAACGAAAACAAAACTACACAAAAGAAGATTCTGACGCTGCAGGAAACACTGGGCCAGTACAAAAGCCACATTTTTTATAGCTGCTTTTAAAAAGACATAACCAAGTTTTTCTGCTTGTGTTACTTTTAAACATTTTTGAAAAGAGGAAGAAAGGTATTTTTAGGCAATAAAAAAAGAAACATCACTAAGACATGCTTAAAGCCCTTACGGATTCTATTGCAAGGTTTTAACTTGTGTCTTTCTATGCACTTTTTTTGTTTGTTTTCTTCTTCGCACAACACAAAAAATACCTTTTGTAGATGCCGATTATGACTTTTTACATTTTCTCAATTGCTAAGCACACTGGCTGTACCTAAAGTGTTAGGTGCACAGTGCTAAGCAGGGTCCCAGAGAAACATGTGACATCCAACCTGTTGTTTAGGAGAGTATAATTTAGAGTGGAAATCAGAATGCTTACACAATAGTGGAAATAGAAAACCAGGCAGTATTCTAGTAAAAGACTAAGCAGCAGGGCTTGGTGGCTCACGCCTGTCATCCCAGCACTCGGGAGGCAGAGGCAGGAGGATTGCTGAGTTCCAGGCTTGCCTGGGCACCATAGTGAGCTGAGGGCCAGCCTGAACTACAAAGCGAGACCCTGTCTCAAAAAAAAAAAAAAAAAAA
>PVIC010009322.1:0-45894 GCA_004025085.1 Thryonomys swinderianus
TTTTTTTTTTTTGAGACAGGGTCTCGCTTTGTAGTTCAGGCTGGCCCTGAGCTCACTATGTAGCCCAGACAAACCCGGAACTCAGCAATTCTCCTTTCTCTGTTTCCTGAGTGCTGGGATTACAGGCATGAGCCACCATGCTCAGCACTGTGGTATGTGGTATTGATGGCTGGTGGGCATAAGTCAACTTGCCCAGCACTATATGTGGTTACCAGGATTGAACTCAGGACCTTGTGCTTGTGAGGCAGGTGCCAGAATCACTGAGCTAAATCTCCAGCCCACTAAGGGCATTTTTGAGGAAAAAAAACCCCAATGTTAAATGTTTGAAGATAGCTTCATCAAATTATTTTGTAAATATACCTAAATTATTTTTGTTCATATACCTCAATTTATGGCAATAAAAATGTATGCTTTTGGAAAAATAATGACACTGGAAAATTTTTGTCACAAATTGTTTGACAAATTACTACAGTGGAAGATATTAACAAACATGGGCTTCTTAATCTGAAGACCTGATGCCTTCAGGTTGTTCAATCTTTATGATTTAATAATAGATATACTCTAGTGAGTTTCCAAGTGTCCTATTCTTATACAGTTTGATTTTTATTAACACAGAACCTGCAACAACAGGAGCAATGACACTGGAAAGACAGACCCCATGGGCAGCAGCAAAGTGTAAATTTAGCTACAGAATGGATTGATGGGAGATGGTATGTGCTGCCTGACACCAGGGATATTTCACTGGTCAAAAATGTCCATAGAACCCACTGTACAGGATGCAAAAAATTCCTGGGATCCCATTACTATCTGTGACGCTGAATTAGATGAGATTGAGCTGCAGTGACACATTTGCTTGCCTTACTCGCAGGTGTAGGTGACATATAAAGCAACCCAGGGAGAAACTGTCTTTTTATCAGGCACAATTTCTGAGACTTGCTGACTTCATTTTCTTTCATGAATTGGGCTTGGTTGGTAAAGATTTGAAAAGATATTTTTAAGCATCGAAGAAAGGATGAGATGTAACTTACTCAAAACTCAGTGAAATTTTAGCATGTATGAAAATGGTATCAAAAAATTTGGCTGTCTTATATTTTTCCAATTTAGTTCAATCACTCAGGGGAGAAAAACCTAACTAATGAATCTATATGTGACATATAGATGCACACAACTTGTCAAAGGCAGATTTTATAAAGAAGTCAGGGGATTATAGAGTTTCTCAGTGAGGTTATTCAAACTTAAACAGGTATAATCAGTTTCTACTTAAGCTTTTGGAAAACTAACAAGATCTTAAGACTGATATATTATCCCAGTCACTTTTGGGTCAAATACATCAGAAAGGAATCCTTAAAATCTTATTATGTATATGCCTTCTCAAGTCTCCTCCATATGTCTTTTTATTAATTTTTAAATTTATTGACACATTTTAGGTATACAATATGATGACATTCATCTATGGAATTTTGTACCTGTGCATGTAATGCCATATGTTCAGTGGTCTGAACTGGACTGAACCAGTTTAATTAGATTTTACCCAGTTTGAACTGGTTTGAGCCAGTTTGAACTGGTTTCATTCTGTTTGAACCTATCCAAACTGGTTTAATACAATTTCATCCAGAGTGAACCAGATTGAACTGATCTGAATGAGTTTGAACTGGTTTGATCCAGTTTGAAGTGGTCAAAACCAGTTTAAGCCAGTTTGAACTGGACTGATTCAGTGTGAATTGGGCAAATCTGGTAGAAACAGGTCTGAACTGAGTTAATTTGGTTTTAACTGTTCCAAACCGGTTTGAATTTGTTTAATCCAGTCTGAACTGATCTGAACCAGATTGAACTGGTCTGAACCAGTATGAACTGAATCACACTGGTTTAATACAGTTTGAACCGGTTTGAATGGGTCTTAACCAGTATAATCCAGTTTGAACTGGTCTGAACGTGTTTGACACAGTCTAAATCAGTTTGAACTGGTCTGAAACAGTTTGATCCACTCTAAACCTGTTTGCACCTGTCTTAACCAGTTTGAACCGGTTTTAATCAGGCTGAACTGGTTTCATCTGGTTTGAACCATTCTGAACCAGTCAGAGCTGGTTCGATCCACTTTGAACTGATCCGAACTAGTTGAACCAGTTTAAACTGATTTAATCCAGTTTGAACTGGTCTGAAAATTCATCTGGTTTGAACCATTCTAAACAGGTATGAACTGGTTTGATTTAGATTGACAGGGTGAACTGGTTTGAACTGGTCTGAACCAGTTTGCATGAGTTTACACCAATTTAATTTCTCTAAACCTGTTTGAACTGGTCTGAACAAGTTTGAACCTGTCTGAACCAGTTTGAACCAGTCTGAATGGGATTAAATTGGCCTAAACCAGTTTGAACAGGTCTGAACAAGTTTGAACCGGTTTAATCCATTTTGAACTGGTCTGAACCAGTTTGCACCAGTCTGAAACAGTTTGTACCAGTTTGATTCACTCTAAACCAGTTTGAGCCAGTTTCAACTGCTTAATCCAGTATGAACTGGTCTCAGCCTGTTTAATCTGGTCTAAACCAGTTAGAACCGGTCTGAAACCAGTTTGAACTAGTTTGAACCAGTCTGAATTGGTTTGATCCGGTTTGAACCCCTCTGAACTAGTTTCATGCAGTTTAAAATGGTCTGAACAAGTCTGAAACTCTTTCATTCAGTTTGAAATGGTCTGGAACAGTTTGATCTGTTTTAATCTGGTCTAAAACAGTTTGAACTGGTTGGAACCAGACTAAACTGAATCAGTTTGAACCAGTTTGAACCTGTCTGAACCAGTTTGAACCAGTTTAATCCAGTTTGAACCTGTCTGTACTGGATTAATCCAGTTTGAACTGGTCTGAACTGGTTTAACCCGGTGTAAACCAGTTTGAACCAGTCTGACCGGTTTGATCTAGTTTGAGCCTGTCTGAATCAGCCCAAACCGGTTTGAACTGGTTTAATCCAGCTTCAACCAGTCTGGGCCAGTTTAAACTGGTTTCATCCAGTTTTGAAGTGATACAAAGTGGTTGCATCCTGTCTGAACTGGTTTAATCCAGTTTGATCCAGTCTTAACTGGCCCGAAATTCTTTCATCTGGTTTGAACCAGTCTAAATAGGTTAGATCCTATTTGAACCAGTGTGAACCAGTTTGAACTGGTCCAAAGTGGTTTCATCCAGGTTGAACTGGTATGAACCAATTTGAACCAGTCTGATCAGTTTGAACCACTTTAATCCTGTTTAAGATGGTCTGAACTAGTCTGAAATTCTTTCATCTGGTTTGAACCAGTCTGAACCATTTTAATCCAGTCTTAACCATTTTGAACTGGTCTGGACCAGTTTGAAATGTTTTGAACTGGTCTTAACCAGTTTAATCCAGTTTGAAATGGTCTGAACCGGTTTGAACTGGTCTAAACTAGTCTGAACTGCTCTGAACTGGTCTAGAACAGTTTGAACCATATTCAAGCATTTTTATCCATTTTGATCCAGTTTGAACAGGTCTGAAAAGGTTTGAACTGATTTAATCTGGTTTGAACTGGTCTAAAGCAGTTTGAACAAGTTTCATCTGGTTTAAACAGTTCTGAACCAGTTTGAACCGTTTTCTTCCGATTTGAACCAATTTGAACCAGTTTAGTCTCATTTGGTCCAGTATGTAGTGGTTTGAATCATTCTGAACTGGTTTGATCATTTGGTCCAGTCTGAACTGTTTTGATCTCATATGAACCAGTTTGATCTGGTCTGAACTGCTTTGAACTGGTTTAAACCAGTTTGAACTGGCTCAAACCAGTTTGAACTGGTTTCATCCTGTTTGAACTGGTCTGAACCAGTTTAAACTGGTTTCATCTGGTTTCAACTGATGCACACTAGCTTGAAATGATCCAAACCAGTCTGAACCGGTTTCATCTGACTGGAACCAGTTTCATCTGGTCTGAGCTGGTTTCATCCAGTTTGAACCAGTTTGAACTGGTTTCATGCAGTCTGAACCAGTTTGATCCGGTTTCAACCAGTCTGACCAGTCTGAACTGGTTTAATGAAGTTGGAACCGGACTTAATTTCCTTTTTTCTCTTATGTGGAACAATTCCTTCTTGACATCTACTTTGCTATTATTCAATAGAGTAATGCTAGTTTCAAAAAATTCATACATTTATAACTAGAAGGGAGTACGTTATTTTATTCCATATATTAGACATAAAATGTTATTACATCTAAAAGGGCATTACTAATTTATGATTGACTACAAGTACAATGTGAGACTTCTGATGTTTGCAATGTTCACTTTTTCATTTTTACCAAAATATTTGTGTTCTTCATTTTTATCTCAAAATTTATTTATAGAATAAACAATGTAAAAGAATGATAGACATATGATCAAAAGAGCCTACATAACAACATTTTAAAATTCCAGAGATAAAATATTATTTAAAATATATGAAATTTTTCAAAAATAAAAATTTTGTTGTGTATTCCACCCAAGAAATGACTTTATTTTAATGTACCATCTTCACAGATGCAATCAAGTTAATATGCATTCATTAGAGGAACCTATCACATGCTTAGTGTCTTTGGCAGAAGGATAGAGTGATTAGAGTGAAATATCTGAAAAGCAAAGAAATCCAAGGATGATGGCCATTCCTAAGAGGCAAAGAAGGATGCTTCCTGAACTTTTAAGAGGATTTTGGATCTACTAACACTTTGTAGTTTGGACTAATAACTAAAACTGTGAGAGAAAAGTTGATTTAATTTTCTCAGTGGCATTTTTATTACCTTAGTTATAAGAATGTAACACACTATTGAAAGCCAAATAAGAAGGTCAGTGAGGCTACTCATCCCTTATGGCTGCTTCTTTTGGGACCAGTCCTTTTACTGCTTAAGTGTACAATGATCTTTTATTATTTTGTATTATATTATGTAAAGTTATTGTAGCTATTTCTGAGGGCAACTTAATTGGTTAAAGGGAAAGAATTGATAAAAGTGGCATAAATAGTCTTATGAATACAATCAACACAAAGCCAAAGAAGAATAAAGTATACAATGACAGCTCCTCAAAGATAAAAATATGTAATTTGTTTTTTGTGTGCTTGCCTTTGTGATTTTATAACACACCATTCAAACCTATTTCTCCATTTCTGGAAAGCAGCTTATTGAAAATAATCAGTTTTAAAATTAATATTTGTAATTTATTTTGATTTGAAGGATATTATTCCTTATGTCTGAAAGTTTTCTCTCTTGCTTAAACAAGTAATTCAGAGATGAAAATCATTGTTTTCTTTCTACTTTTCCACAATTTACCATTCTTCACACTTGGATAAATGTGCCCATTTCTATCACCTCTTCCATTGGTCCTGTTAAGGTGCTACTCAAGTTTTCCATATCCTCCTTGTCTCCAAATCAATAGTAAATTGTTAACAAACAAGAAAAGTCTGGAGTTTATGTTGACAGATCTTTGATTTACTAGACTTTAAACATTTGTAATTACTCAATAAAATTAAAAACAGTTCAGTAGATAAGGGAAGTCTTCAGCATAGTTGTTGCTAAATTCATGATAGAATCTATTTGGGCTTTGAATAGCAAAGATAAATTCACCCATAGAAAGTTAATAATCAATGAAACACAAATGAAGATATCCACTGTAATTCACATGAGAGTTGTTGGCCATTCCTTGACATACTTCAGTCTAATCTTATATGTATTTATATACATACTATTTTAGCTTTTAATAGTATGAGACATAAAGGTTTTGATTTGAGAACCATCACATCTTTAGATCTACAGAACAATTTCACCCATAGAATACTGTAATTTGAGTGGAAAAAGCTTCTTTGAGGGTTACACAAACTCACAACAATTTAAGAGAGGAAGGACACAGAATGGTTACATACATGTACTTAGAAGAGATTGAAAGGTCTAACTTCATGGGAATGCAAAGGAGTTTTATATGAATGTTGATAGAAGAAAAGGTTACTATGAGTCAAATTTCCTCTTTCTAGACATAATACTGGATACCTACAACAAAAGGAGAAAATATTAATTTGGTTTATAGTCCAGTTGATGCAGTCCATGGTGGATAGATTCCAAGATAGGAAGATCAGGGTGGAAAACTATGTGGGGCAAACCTTCTCAATTCATACTTGTCTGGAAGCAGAGCAGTGAAGAAGCATTAGGAAGGAATGAGACAAAGGTTTTCTATACAGGGGGCTGAGAGTGGTAGGGAGGGCAGGGGAAAGGGAAAAAGGAGAATCAAGATATGTCATGTACAGGTACAAATTCTTAATGTTGAATGTGATCATAATTTATATGTAATAATGTATGGATAAACAACTTTTAGAAAAAGAATATGAAGTTGGAACAACACTGAAAAAAAAGTAACGGGGTAGGGACTATGAATAACACCAAAGGCCATGTCACCATGACCCATCCAGGTGCACCTAAAAGCATGCTTTATTAATACACTATGTATTTGTAACCCAGGGAATTGACATATCAGGATCAATGGTCAAAATGAATAAATCCATCATGGGCAGATAATTGAGGACGTGACATGGCTGGTCAAAATTTTGCATTTCACACTCTATGAGGTGAAGAAATATAAAAGCAATGTGAAACCAATTACATAGAGAGT
This sequence comes from Thryonomys swinderianus, assembly GCA_004025085.1. Lineage (NCBI taxonomy): Eukaryota > Metazoa > Chordata > Mammalia > Rodentia > Thryonomyidae > Thryonomys > Thryonomys swinderianus. The sequence continues at coordinate 6,614 of PVIC010009322.1, forward strand.
TGAGAGAGTCTAGAAAAGGTGATCAATAAGTGGGTGAAAGTCTCTAATCCAGAATGGTGGCAGACAATATTAAAATGGGAGAAAGAATGTATTTTGAGTCAACAGGACTTTCTAAGAGGCAAGACCCAGGAATAAATTGGATGATGTATCATTGCATGTGCACTGCAGGGAAAAAGGGATAAAGATAACTAAGTACACAGTAGATGTCACAAAATGTTCAGAGAAACTTTTGCTATTTCAACATTTTATAAAAAATTTATAAACAAAACAGTCATATTTTACTGGTCAAAGACAACCTCAGAAAAATTTAATGCAAGAAATTAATAGAAAGGAAATTTTAACATAAAGCAAACTATTTATAGTATCTATATTTGATAGAGTATAGATTTAAATATTAAGAATAAATTATGTCCTTGTTTTTTAACTTCTTTTCCTTATTTTTAAAATAGAAATTGATGTCTGAAAATGTTTAGTTAACTTATCTTAAATTAATTTTACTAATTTTGATAGTTCATTAACTGAGAAATGTAGTTCATTAACTGAGAAAGGTGTTAAAAATTTAAGAATATGAACCTTTTGAAAATCTAATTTATTGCAAACATCTGATCTTAGTTATTTTTAGTTTATATTATTTGGAGAATTACAATATTCATTTTTCACTTTTTCCCAATATTGAATTTTTGGTGACTTTCCTCATAATTCCATGTCTGTTTTTAGCAAAATAATAAAGTGAAGCTTTTGTTTTTCTTAGGACATAAATACTTCTTAATAAAAGAGCTGTTCCTTGTCTACAAAAAATATTTTAAATGTATTTTCAATTCATATTCCTTCTGTAGTGCAAAGCTTTTTACCCACACTAAGAAGCAAAACTGCATTTCAAGCATCACTTTGAACTGCTTTGCATAGTGTCCTTTAAGCAAACAGAGTTTCAGAATTTAGAAAGAAAATGAGTGAGTGAGGTTCTGTAGCTTTCTTGGCAAGGATAGTTGTACAGTCGTTTGATTTTTCTGCATAAAATGAGCAGATTTCATTGACTGTGGCAATTGGTGTTGATAGAATTAACTGTAGGAATAAGCTCCAAAATAATTTCTTGCTAATTTAAGACAAAGTCGTGACAAAATAATGATTGTTTTCATCTCAGACTATCTCCAGTGATTCACACACCAATAAGTTGAAAACAACACTAACCATAACACTTGAAATAACTTAATTTCTGAACTCTAGATTCAATTCTAAATTTTATAATACCACCCATAACAAATTAAGCTAAAACAAATTTTTGTTAAAATTATGTAAAAGTATAAACATAATATACAAAAGATGGAAGTCTATTCTGTACAGCAGTTAGAAAATTAATATCATTAAACTGCCCTCATACAAAGAGCTCTTCAAAGAGACTACAGCAAATAAATAGAAGGAAGCAGGTTTTAAATGAAAGATCAAAGTAGGTACACCATGAATACTATAGGGTCTCAAAATAAACACACTCTAGAATAACTCTATCTAATTAATTAACATATTAATTATTTTGCATAATTCTTTTTCATCTAGTGAAAAGAGTTATATTCAGTCAGTATTTTTCTGAAGAAATATAGTGTTAGTTATAGTAACTATATTATAAATAAAGCTCTTAAAGTATTTGCCTTATTTCCTTGATCAACATTTCTCCAATTGTCTTTGTCACAACTGTTCCAGCCCTAGCGATCACCATTTGCTCTATTTCTCTGAGATCACCTGCTTTTTCTAGCATATCAATAATATCATATGGTGCTTTTCTTTAAGTGTTTAGATGATTTCACTGTGGATAATGTCCTCCAGGTTCATCGATGTTAACACAATGATTAAATCTCTTTCTTTTAAGTACTGAAAATTCTTTTTTATGCATGAATAAATTCCTATTTTGTATGTGAGGTGTTATAAAAACTATGTTTTTTCATAGTCTCTACCTAAGCCAATGTCTCCAAAAGTTTTACCTAATCTGTTTGTGCAACCATTGTGGAGATCTGTGTGGAGATTTCTTAGAAAAGTAGGACTAGGGGTCTCATTTGACCCTGCTATCCCCCTGCTAGGAATATACCCAAAAGAATTTTAAAAATCACATTGGAAAGACAGATGTACACCCTTTTTCATAGCAGCTCAGTTCATGATAGCTCAATCTTGGAAACAACCCAAATGCCCACCAACTGGAGACTGGATAAAGAAGATGTTTATTTTTATAAAATGGAGTATTATTCTGCCATAAAGAATGACAAGATTGATTCATTTATGTGCAAATTGCTGCACCTGGAGGACACACTAATAAGTGTGAAATAAATAGATCACAGATACGCAAATACCAGATCTTCTCTTTGATATGAGCAGCTGTAGATGCAAATGAGCTCTAGAAAGTATGACAGTTTTTGTAGAATGGGAAATTTCCAAAGGAAATTTGGTGTGGGAATGTAATGAGGGGAAGGGATAAATATGATTCTGAAAGAAAATAAAAGAGCATGTATATAGGGGGTGGGGAGGTGTGGGTGGGTAGGGATATGGGTAAAAATGAGAATTGACTTAGGTCATATACTGGTACAAGTTCCCCAATGTTATGTAATGTTATTGTGAGATGTATATAAATTCTACCAATAAAGAATTAAATTAAAAAAAAAACTTTTGTTTTTCCAAAATACAGTAAAAGACAAGGTGTCATGAATCTCTTTCACTTCCTCTTCCCTTCAGACACACTTATCCCATTATTGTTGTCACTTTCTAAAACAGTTCTAAAAGTCCTACTTCTTTCTTGTCTGTGTCAGTATCCTGGGTCCATTCAAATGTTTATCTGGCACAGTAAATTTCACTTTGAGAAAGAGCCAGAGGTCACATGTTACTAGGTCTAGTGAAATGTAGACAAGGATGTACTATAATGTTTTTATTAGTCTAGCTTGTCTCTCTGCTGGATGATATTTAACAGTAGCATTCACTATATTTTTTCTAATCACATCTCCTAAAGACACAGATGAAAACTTTCAGAACAGTTTCAGAAAATATAATTGAGGGAAGAAGGGATATTTTAAATTTGATTAATGGCAATGCATCTTTTACTATAACACATTTTCTTTATTTAAACATCCATAATATATTTTGAGTACCCTGTGTGTATATCAAGCAGATGATGCCTTTTTACAAATTATTCTTTTGGGGGTATGAAAGGTGATGCCAGTAATGTAAACCTCTCTTATCTCATCTCTCATCTCAGCTTTATTGTAGTATAAAGTTTTAAAAATTAAAGCTTCTGTGTAGGAGAAATCATTTTCTTCCCACGCTATCATGTTCTTTCTCTCCAGCAACCAAGAAGGGTTAATATCTGTATTTGTATCTTTAAAAAGTGTGGATTATCTTTGTGGACATTCACATGCTTGTGACAATTTCAACAGTTTAAACTTAATTATTTTGTAATTTTTAAATTATAAGTGATAATTATTTTATTAGTTTGTGCCTTAAACTACATATCATGTTTTTAAAAATAAATTAGTTATCTACTTCTGCATAACACTTTATAGCAAACTTGGTGATTTAGAATACTCACATTTATTGTTTTTGCCTTTCTGAGGATTCGATTCAGTACGCTGAGCCAGACTCGCAGTTTAGGTGTCATAAATCTTCAATCAAAAGTTCTGCTGATATCTATTCTCATCTCTAACCTGGAGGTTTGACAGCCAAAGAAAGTCCTTTTGAGCTCATTAAAATTTGTTTCATGAATTTGACCTAGAAAACAGGAAAAAAATCGGTGAACCTTAAAATAGACAACTAAAGGGAATATCATGGCCATATCATAATAAGCACTGTCAAATCTGAGGAAATAAAGTAGTAACAGGAAAAACAGAATAAACAAGAGAAAAAGATTTTGGCAAGAAAAGAGTTAACAATCAAATAGAATCAGCAATATATTAAAGAATCAAAGTGGTCAGACCATATATTCTGTCTCCAAATGTAAGTCAAGATACAGAAAATTCTAACATCTTAACAAACTTTAGTCCCCATGTGTTTTAACAATTTATCTGGACTAGATTGTCCCTCCTGCAAACATTGGATACATTATCTACAACCACCTATTGAGGATTTCCATGTAGACATATAAATATTTGAAATGGATCAATTATAGGTATTTGCAATTCAATTCTCCCCATCGTTTTAACTTATAAGAAACATTTAGAATCATCATATTCCCTCTCCTTTACACACTCTATATGTGAAAACATAAAAAAAAATCAACAGCTTCTACTTTCAAAATAAGTATAAAACTTTATACTTCTATTTTAACCTAATATACTTCTTTCTCTCTGGCTTGAATTACAGAAACAATATGACTTCTCTTAAATGGCCTACACCTTGTCAGAACAGCAGCCAGAATGGTACTTTGTAAAATATAACTCAAATTCCTCATTTGCTTTAATTTTTGTGAAATAGCTTTACTTCTCTTGATGCAAGAAGAAATGTATTAGTCTGTTTAGTGGGCCACTAAGTTCCAGGGGATTTTACTTCCATGACTAGCTTGAGCTCAACTCCTTCTACTTTCTCTGGCTTTTTCTGTTTTGCTCTCTGTTTCTTTCTGGGACTCTACCACTCTAGACTGGTTTCCCTTATACACTTTGGACATACAATCAGGCCTCACACATACTCATGTGTACAATATCCTTGGTTTTCTCCAGTGGTTGTTTAAAAAAGATTCAACTTGTTGGTTTTCTTTTTCTGTTTTTCATTTTTTGTTGTTGTACTGGTTATTGAACTAGGGAACTTGTGCTTATGAGGCTGGCACCGGAACCACTGAGCTAAATTCTCTGCTTGTTAAAAAGTTTCTTTTGCAAGAAATTTTACATAGATCACAATATTTGAAATTGAGTTTGCTAGTATATTTGATATACACATTATTATCACATTAAAGATTAAAAATGTGCACCTGTACCTAAAATATATGTAAAAGCAATACATGCAATCTCAGAAATCACAGAAATATAATCGGGAACATTTTCTACAAACTACTCACTGAAAACTTGATTTTAAAAAGTCTACATAAAAACACAAAGTACCTTTATTAGATCAGTGAATTGGAGGTGAATGATGTTGATGTACTATTCTACTTTATTTCCCATCAGGCCATAGTTTCTCAATGGTTATTTTCCTTCATTGAAGGCATAGCTTTTTATTGGCAGCCCTCACTTAAAATTCCAGCTCCTCTCAGGCAGTTTCTGTTCGCATTCATCCATTTATCTTAGGATGGTAGTTGATTTCAGTGACCTATTAGTCTTTGAGTGCTTCAACATGTCATGATAATTACCATGATTCCTGCCAATGCTGAAGCAGAGCGAGATGAAAATGGAGAGCTATACCCTGAGACACTGAGGATAGCAGGGTAAATTGGCAGGGATTTAAATTTGCTTGGAAGAAAAAAGGAGGAAGACTTGATGAAGATTCAATGTGATATGTTAAGTAAAGCAAAGTATAATGGGTGGTTCCTTAACACTTTGATTTGAATAATAGGAGGAGTAGAAATTGTATTTAAATAAGGTAAAATTGTGGTTAATGATTTTACTGGAAGGGAAATCAAGAATTCTGTTTGATAATTTAAAAAATCCTGTGAAACACTCTCACCATGTGATGAATTTTGGAAAAGTTGAGGTTGTAATAGACAGCATGCTCTTGTTTAGGATAAAACTTCCACACTAGTTATTGGACGGGAGTAATTATAGAAGACATGGCAGCAAAGAGTAGAACTTATTTGCTCCAAGATTCATAAAAATGTAGACTACTGGGCCAGAGATTTAGCTCAGTGGTTCTGACGCCTGCCTCACAAGCACAAGGTCCTGAGTTCGATCCCGGTAACCACATACAATGCTGGGTGTTGTGACTCATGCCCATCAGCAATCAATACCACATACCACAGTGCCAGGCATGGTGGCTCATGCCTGCAATCCCAGCACTCGGGAGGCAGAGACAGGAGGATTGCTGAGTTCCAGGCTTGCCTGGGCTACATAGTGAGCTCAGGGCCAGCCTGAACTACAAAGCGAGACCCTGTCTCAAAAAAAAAAAAAAAGTAGGCTATTTATTATAAGAACACTGACAATCACATCAACCTTATCTGTATAAAATAAAGATTTTTTAAATAAAAAGTTTGTTTTAAAACTATTCAAAGGGAAATGTGGAGTGAGTAATGAGGGGTAAAGGAAAAATGTGATAGTAATAAAAAAGGGAAACAAAACTTATGTATTTAGGAGGTGGAAGGTTGTGGGATGGGTAGGGGAATGAGAAAAAATGAGAATTAAATTGGGTCATATATGGTACAAATTCCCAACATTGAGTGTGATCATGTTGTGTATATACAATGTACCAATAAAGACAAAAATTAATTTAAAAAGGTAAATGCAAGAATGACTTGGGGAAATGTCATAAAAGCCCAAAGGGACAAAAAGACAAATATTATAATTAGGTGGAAATGGCTGCTGAACTATTGTTTACTGTGAAGAATTACACTATTAAGTGGAAGCCTATACTGCTATTTTCAGTTTTATTAGATTTTTCAGGAGGAATAGAAAACAAAGCCTGGTTCTGTTGTGCTAAGGAAAATCAAACTCATGCCCTTTGCCTAAAGTCAGAGCACTTGAGGAACAAAATATTGAGATGATATTCAGAAGGCAATTTACACAGTGGAAAGAAATAGTAGATAAGATGGTTATTATGAAATAGAAAATATTCAAAGGCAAATGTGGTGGAGGTGTGAGTAATGAGGGGTAAAGAAAAAAATGTGATGTAATTAGAAAGAGAAACAAAATTTATGTATTTAGGAGTGGGTGTTGTGCGGGGAGGGAAACAGGAAAAATGAGAATTAAATTGCGTTTATATACTGCTACAAATTCCCAATATTGATTGTGATCATGATATGATGTGTATATAAAATACATCAATAAAAATAAAAAAAAATTAAAAAGAAATGGTAGATGAAATCATTTATTTAAGGCTTTGGATTAGCCTTAAATGGATTTGAAAATTCAGAGATAAAACTCATGTATTAGCCATAAATACAGAAGATAGCAAGGAGATGTTGAGGGAAATTTTAATATCTTCATCCCCCAGGAAAATATTAAGAAAATAGAAAATAATTTGATCAAAAAAGCTCCTAAATACATACTTATAAATAAATGACACAAATACATAAGAAAATGCACCATCATGAACCAGAGGAAGAGAAATAAGAAAACCCAAATAATTGGAGATTAAGCAAAAATACATCATCTGATGAAAGTTGGGAGATTAGGCTAAAATACAAAATAAATATGTGTAGAATGTTGGATGTATAAATAAGTAACCAAATACTAAATAATAAGCTAATTGAAGTCAGACACTTAATAAGTGAGTTATTTTCAAAAGATTAGACTAAGAAAGGTAGAATTAAATACTAGAACATAATTAAGCAGGATTGAGCAATGATAGACAAAAGGAAATGTGAAACAAATTGAATCAATGGAGACAGATGGTTAAGATTTAATATTTCTAAATGGAGCCTTGGGAGATAAAAATTGTTATATAAAAACAAATGAACTGTAGTGCTCTGATAATAAAAAAATAAAATTAGATATCAATTCACAGATTTAGTAAAATCAGTAAATCCAAAATAATCTCATTTAGATATATTGAATTCAATTTTATAATGTACATGAACACAGAATTTTGAAAGCTATTGAAGGTATAGCCATATATATATAATAGCTTATAGACATCTGATACTCCCTATGAACCAACCCAATAAATAGTATTTTTTAAATTTCATTGCATGATAACTTGATGGTTTTGTTTTTAGTGACGCTCTCTCTTGCATATGGTTCATTTACTCATTAACATGCAGAAGGAAATATTGGCTACTTCCTTTTTCTTTTTTGAGACAGGGTTTTATGAGGGTGAAGTCCTGGGACTGCCCTGTTTTATGCATGCTGAGATTTTGGGTGTGAAGGCTTGGGACCACATAAAATTGTGGGGAGCTATTAGCCCCTTCTGCTACTGTGGTATTTGGGCTTTTGCTGCTGCCACTCAGAGTAGCAAGAAGTGAGCTCAGGCTCAGCCTTTTCCTCAAGGATTGTTCTTATTGTGAACACCAACCAGAAGTTTTAATTTTATTAATCCATGCAGTTATGCAGTTACATGTAACATTTAGAGTAGTATCATACATTTGGTCATCAAAATGTGAAACTAGGTGAAATGTGAATGAGAAGAAAGCATTGACATCCAAGTCACTGGACAATTCTTTTTTTTTTTTTTTTTTTTTTTTTGAGACAGGGTCTCACTTTTTAGTTCAGGCTGGCCCTGAGCTCACTATGTAGCCCAGGCAAGCCTCAAAATCAGCAATCCTCCTGTCTCTGCTTCCTGAGTGCTGGGATTACAGGCATGAGCCACCACACCCAGGTGGACAATTCTTTTAAAACTACATATTAGATAGAGTGCTCTTTAATAACTCTCTACTGAAGCAGCTATCAGAGTTTGTTAATAGAACTCTCCCAGGATTCCTTGTTGAGGACGATGAGTAATGTTTGGCTTTTTTGTTGTTGTTGTTTTGTTTTTGAGACAGGGTCTCGCTTTGTAGTTCAGGCTGGCCCCAAACTCACTATGTAGCCCAGGCAAGCCGCCATGAACCCAGCAATCTTCCTGTCTCTACCTCCCGAGTGCTGGGACTACAGGCATGAACCACCACGCCCGGCACTGTGGTATGTGGTATTGATTGCTGGTGGGCGTGAGTCTCCACGCCCAGGATTGTATGTGGTTGCTGGGATCGAACTCAGGACCTTGTACATGCGAGGTAGGCGCCAGAACCACTGAGCTAATCTCCAGTCCGAATAATGTTGTTTTTAACAGATACTTTTGATCAAATTAAGAATTTGTTTTTGAATCTTCAGGTGGCTAAACTTCTTTTATTAAATTAAGAACTGATTGAAAATTGCACAGTACATTTTGCATCGTCCATGAGGCTGAGAGTTTGGCTTTATCTTTTAATCTTTTAAGATAATATGTCATATTATTATTATTAGGTATAGATAAGAAAACTCAACTGTGCATTGGTGGTTTAAATTCTATTCAAAATATATTTACTCAAGATTTATTGCTGTATTTGATTAAGTACTATTTCATTTAGAGTTGTTGCACATCCAACACTCAAGCAATATTTAAGTTTTTTATAGTTTTTTGCCTGATTTTCATAGTAGAATTATATAAGCATTTCAAAGGCACAGACATGGTATCATTGTGCTTCACTCTTTTGAACTTATAGACATTGGACTTTTCATAAATTAAATGTGTGAGGATACCCTGGACTGAGTGTCAGTCAGTACTTTTTCAAGAGTATGTGCAACAGCAGGTCTCAGCCACATTTGGGTAATTTTTGTGGGATTTCATGCAAAGGTAAGTTGTTCTTCTACAGCATAATCAACACTTTTTAAATCCTGAGAAGTCAGAGCATTATCATAAAGTAAGTGAAATATTCCCTGAGCATTATTAATAAGGGAGACTTTCAGAAAAGGGCTACATTTTCTATCCACTATATCCATTTAGAAATCCGTATCTTTTTAAGTTATTGACCCATTTTTCCCCAGTGGACTGTTATTTATTTTTGATTTGTAGGTGCTATTTATATTTTCCAGGCATGATTTTCTTAACTTAAAATACTCTGGAATACTTTTCCATTTCTGTAATGATGTTTTTGGTGAGTAATTTTCTTTCTTTCATTTTTTTTAGAAATGAAATCCAAGTCAATATTTTTGCAATTCTGAAATTTCAGGAAAATGTAAGTATGGTGCTTTCTTATTCATTATGATAAATTCTTGGAGAATACTTTCAAACTAAAGTCTTCTCTAAGCCATGTTTTGTAACTCTGGCACTATAATCTTAGCAGTGATTGTGAATTCTCTACAACATAAATTTCTACATGTTTAAAATAGGAATGACAGGGCCAGAGATTCAGCTCAGTGGTTTGGGCACCTGCCTTGCAAATACATTCTCTGTTTCTATCTTGTAAACACATGCAGTACCAGGGGTGATGACTCATGCCTACCAGCAATCAGTACCACATATTACAATGCTGGGCGAGATGGCTCATGGCTTTATCTCAGCACTAGAGAGGCAGAGGCAGGAGGACTGCTGAGATGGAGGCTTGCCTGGGCTCCATAGTGAGCTAAGGGCCAGCCTGACCTATAAAGCAAGACCCTATCTCTAAAAAAAGAGGACACCTCCAAAGCCTAGTTTAAGATCTTTGTGCTAATTAATTAAAACAAAAGCTAATGTCACCAGTTCAAATAACAGTAACCAAAACCAAATTAAACTAGAAATTCCCAAATTCAACCTGATATTGATAATATAATAATGTTCTATAACACTGTGGAAAATAATGCTGGATTTCACTCCTACTTTAGTAATTTAAAAAGCTAAATAACATTGAGAAAGTATGTGGAACTCTATTTTCCCTGCCTTCTCCTCTGGATAACAATGTATGCCTTCTCTAAACCCCCTGAGCTATTGGGAAGGCCCTGGTGAAGTCAAATGAAACAACTGTATGAATGAATGCGAGTTTGTCATGGAAACACCATTATACAAATATCAGATTACTGACTGAGTAATACAAAAGACAGTAAATGCCTTTGGAGTTCAAAGGGTTGACAAATCTCTAGCCTGCACTGGCTAAAGAAAGGTTTATGGAGGAGGGGTTGAAAGCAAACAGGATTGGACTACACTCGACCCCATGTTTCAACATCATTTTATTTGCATTCCTTTCATTTCAAAATCTAAAATAAATTAAGATAAACTTAAGAGTCAAGGAAAGGGCAGCAGAAGATAATAGCCTGCTTAATGAAATATTATTGTGTCAACATAGAAAAGCAGAGTGCTCAAATAAATTGTTAGTGTTTCATTTCATATTCAGTGAAGCCTGCATCAGAAGAATTTTATAATCGGCAGACACTACATTCATTACATATCAGAGTCACTTGTATTTTATTTCAAATGCTATCTAATGGCAATGAAGTAAAATGAAGGTATCATAGAACATTGTGGCTTTATCTCCGTGCATCATGCACTTGTCTGTTAATTTCAATGCAAATGGCATTTCAACTTCAACCATCAGTTATTCATATTTTCCAAATATTCTGTTGCTATCTGTACCCAATGAAGTACTGCTCAGACTGCTTTATAATTTTTGAAATAATGTCTCTTTATTTGTGCAAAAACCTTACTTTATAAAATGATTTATGATACTAATACTACTAGTAATACAATCCTCTTAAAGAGGGTTGTAATTATATTTGGATTATCAGTGAAAGTAATTTATTATAAAATGCTGTGGTTATCTTAAAGTTTTTGGTGTTTATTCAGTTTTTGTTAAGCCTATTTCTTGTGTAAACAAATATTGATGATAATAAAAGTATTGCCATTCAGCCTAATTCTAGTAAAAAGCTATACTGAATAATGTTTATTTGTAAAAATTCTTGTAAATTGAATAGATTTTCAGCATTTTCTCATGTTTTAATATTCCAGGAAACATATGACTTTTCTATATTTTTTCTATAATCTCAAAAATATTTAAATAATATGTTGCTAAAATTAAAAAAATATACGTCAATTACAAATTTATTTAATTTTCAAAAATATTTAAATGATATTGTTTCTACAATTAAAAAATAAACATCTATTATTATTTTTATATTTTGCAAATATTTTAGTTGTTTTAAATTGGAAAAAGTTCTTCCAGTATCAAAAAAAAAAAGTCTAGTAGAATTAGGAAATGAGCTGAAATGTTAGCACATTAAAATATATTCTTTTGGGCCGGAGGGTTAGCTCAGTGGTTCCGGTGCCTGCCTTGCAAGCACAAGGACATGAGTTCAATCCCTGGTAACCACATATAATGCTGGGCGTGGTGGCTCACGCCTGTAATCCCAGCACTCGGGAGGCAGAGACGGGAGGATTGCTGAATTCGCGGCGGCTTGCCTGGGCACCATAGTGAGGTCAGGGCCAGCCTGAACTACAAAGCGAGACCCTGTCTCCAAAAAGCAAAAAAAAAAAAAAAAAAAAAAAAAATTCTTTTTAGATCATGACACAGTACAATTACTATTATTTTCTAATAATTTTGTTATGAGAAATATTTTTTTCATAAAATGGCCTTTATATTTTCTTTATTAATATCTAGTTATATTATATTAAAAAAACCTAAAACTGGGCTCAGTGTTTCTGGTGTCTGCCTTGCAAGCGCAAGGTCCTTAGTTTGATCCCTGGTAACCACATATAATCCTGGGCGTGGAGACTCACGCCCACCAGCCATCAATACCATATACCACAGTGCCGGGCATGGTGGCTCACGCCTGTAATCCCAGCACTCGGGAGGCAGAGATAGGAGGATTGCTGAGTTCGATGCTTGCCTGGGCTACATAGTGAACTCAGGGCCAGCCTGAACTATAAAGCGAGACCCCGTCTCTTAAAAAAAAAAAAAATCCCCTAAAACTATTTAAATGATATGCAAAAAAATAATCAGAATAAAATCTCTCATTATAATTCTAGCACATGAAAATCACATTTGTTATCATTCCATGTAGTACATTTTCTTTTATCAGTACCATTTTTCTTTTATAACAATTTGTATTTTTGGACCAATATATGTATGGCTCATAGAAATCAACTATGCTTCAGTTAAACATTACTTTTAAATGCCCTATTTTAGTTACGCTACTTCATAGACTCACACAGTAAGAAATGTTGTACATATAAAATAATAGGAATACAATATTTGTAAGTCACAATCACATTTGATCAAAACAATTTAATTATCCCAAGTGTGCTAATCTGTAGCCTGGAATGGTTTATCTAGTAGAACTATCAGAACAGCATTTTTAGAAATTTCTTCACTGTATTTGTGAAGGGACAGAGACAAACATTTTTTACCTATGTTTAACTTTTTTTTTGTTTTGTTTTGGTCTGTCAAAGATGGTCATCTTGTGTCATTTGGTCTAGGAGTAATAGAATTTCACTGCAATTGTCATGACTAGCCATGGCTTTACCAACTAAAAGCAAGCAAAAAAGACATTTCTGTCTTTATTATTTTTAATTAGAATCTTTATTGGTACATTATATATACACATCACGAGCACACACAACATTAAGAATTTGTACCAGTATGTGACACAATTTAATTCTCATTGCTTATTGATGTTCTATATTACATATCATATATTAGTGGTCACATTTAAAAAATAAATTATGAAAAATTCCAATTCATTGTGCTTTCACAAATTCACTTGATTGTTTATTTATTTATTTATTTATTTATTTATTTATTTATTTATTTATTTATTTATTTATTTATTTGAGACAGGGTCTTGCTTTGTAGTTCAGGCTGGCCCTGAGCTCACTATGTAGCCCAGGCAAGCCTCGAACTCAGCAATCCTCCTGTCTCTGCTTCCCGAGTGCTGATTGTATATTTATTTTAATAGCTATGATTTATTTCATAGCTATGGTGTTATTAAACTGCCTTTTACATAGGTTTTCTAAAACAAAATTGTATATCGAAGAAAATGGCAAACTTTTCCAATAAGACAAAAAGTTTATGGGTCCTCAGAGGTGGAAAATAGAATAAATGCAAAGTTTCCCAGGAGCTACTGAGTTTCATCTTAATTCCTAATACACTTTTGATTTCAGAAACACTTTGTATTTACCCACTGTATTTAATAGACTTTTTATTCTGTGACCCAAAATTAGATCACTGCTTTTTCGTGGATGGCAGATACCTGTTCTGCCAATCACTTTCAAGGACTTCCAAAGTTTCCACCAAATCCATTTGTTACTAGAAACAAGAAAAAAAAATAAGAACTTCTAATAGAACAAAAAATTTCATTAGAATTTCTATAATAATGAAATAGAAAAGCTAGCACTTATATTTTGTCTAATTATTAAAGATGAGACACAAATTACATAGCAAAGAATAAAAAAGAAGGCTGCAGATTTAGCTCAAGTGGTACCACGTCAACCTTGGATGCACAAGGGCCAGAGTTCAATCCCTGGTATTGGAAAAAAAAATGGAAAAGTAATGAGCATACATAAGAAACTTAATTTTCTTTTGTGGAATTGTGCTACATTCTCTTTTGAAAAGGATTAAAGAAATTGACCTGTCTTTTCTATGTCCTAAGTACCATTCAGTTCAAATTTACCAAATCAATCTTTTAGGACAACTAACTAGAAGCCACAGACGTTCACACCATCTGTATGCAAGCACATATTCTTCAGGATAGAAGTCTGGGGATGTGAACACATGTCCTCCAGAAGTTCAATACTGTTCAGTTCGTGAATGAATGATTTAAGTCATGTGTTCTTTACTAAAAATCACCTGGCAAGTGGAGGAGGAATTCATGTGTTGTTTAATAATAGTTTCTGAGTCTGGGAGGATGTTAGAGGCTTAAGAACCTATGTATCTCCACCTACACACAGTACTCGAAGCGATGACTGAACTTAGGAGTTTTCAAATTGATGATGATGAGAAAGTGATACAGGTTCAGCACAAACTGTATTTAAAATATGACTTTTGAACTTTGCCTGGGCTCATACATACAATAAAATAATCTCTTCACATGGCTATATGGAAATACTAGGCTGAAGCTCTCAGTCAGACATAGACACTGATAGTTTAGCATACATTGTGTTGCTAAGTTATGATGCTTTGTAGGATAAATGCATTTAGTAATATTCCAACTTAGTAATATTTTCAATTTGTAAAGGGTTGATCAGAAAAAAAATATGAGAAGAATGTGAATTTTCTTGAACATCTTACACTGTACTTCAAGCTTGATATGATGGGTTAGATCTAAATTAACCCCCAATCCCATGGTCACAGATGGGATGTCTGGAAGCTGGTGGATCATGGGGCGTGTCAGGATCATCCACGGACTAGTCCACTTAGGAGTCCAGAGCTGACGCTGCTGTTCAGAGATGGGCCCCGGATGGAACAAGAGGCCACTGCCTCTCCTACTGCCTTCCCTCTCTTGCTTCCTAGCTAGCATGAGCATGTTTTATTCCTCCTCACTCTACCACCAGGATATATACATATACATATATTTTTTCGAACAATTGACTATGGGCTAGGATTTCAGAAAATGAGTTAAAGTAAACCCCTCTGCTCTGGTTTGCAGGTGTTGGATATATTGTTCCAGCAATGCAAAAGCAGATGAAAACATTTGGCATGACTCAAGGTAAGGCTATAGGGGTCTAGAAACTTTATGTGCTAGTGATTCCTTGTTGTGCTCTCATTTCCCTACTTACAAATCACAAAGAGATACAGAACAGATAAACTGTGGAGTTTCAACAGAATCCACATTGCCATAGATGAAACTAGATGATATTGAATGTTTTTCCTTATTAAAGAATCTAGATGCTGGAAAAAAAAAAAACAGCATTTGAAAGTGAATCATTTCTTTCTTTATTCCCTAACGCTTTGAGTTGTGGTTTTAGAACTAAATACATGATCTGGTATCATTGTGTTCCTGATAACCCAGATTGGGGTCAAAACTTCTTTCTCAAGGACTGGAATAGTGAAGGTATGTATTTTCTTTAAAGATATTTCTCAGAGACAAGTCAAAGAAATTAGAATAAGACTTAATGAGAGGGAAATAACTTTTCATTCAATAAAATTCATAAAAGTGCCTCGGAACTTAGGTATCTCAGTTACTTAATTTTCTTTGCACTTAGAGCTAAATTTTTGTTGAACATGAGAGTCAATAAACTGTTTTATGGATCAAATTTAATCATTTTAATTAAATTATATAAAATATGTTATCAGACCATGTGGCAAGTTAATTTTGAGATAGGGATTTCCGAGGCATTAAGCAATATGCTTCTGCTTGTCAGCAATATAGCAGCAAAAAATATTTTACCTCATTTGGGTTGGTGGTTCTTGTCTGGTTCATTAGCTTTCATTCAAGTTTGTCTATATTTCACAGTTAATATTCTAATACTATAATGAATGTGTATAAATAAGCTGAGGCAGAATTGGACTATAAAGTTTTAATATATAATTGGTCTCATAATGTGTTTAGTTTGCTTTCTTTTAATTATTTTCAATTAATATAGAATATAAGCCAAACTAGTGCACTTTACATACAAATGTATCTGTTGTTATTGCATTATCCAGTGCTCTGGAAATTAGTATAGTTAAAATTCATATATAAATGATGGTTTAATAATTGCTAAGTATTATAAAATTTGAATTTTTTCACTTAGATTTTTTCCTCCCCCCCTTTTTAATGTCCAACTCAATGCAAGAAAAAAGCATTTATTTATTCCAAGGAAACTTCATTGACTTTTATCATACACATTTCTTTAAATTTTAATCGCATTTTTACAATGAAAGTATATATTCCTTATGAGCAGAAGCACTATAGTATTCATTGAGGCTCTTAATTGGAAACTACAATGAATAAAGCCAAATGAGTTTTGCAAATATTTATTGAGTGTCTTTTAGGATCATTTTCCTGTAAACTTCTTGAAGATATTCTCAATTCCCACTTCCCTTCTGCCTCCTCGTACTGCAATGAGCTTATAGTTTTGTATGTTCATCATATCTTTCAGTGCCCTCTTTCATAGTTGTCACTACTGCCTCAGGATTAGATCACACATTTAGTCCTCTTACTTACACCTCATCTCACATCTCAAAGTGACACCTAAGGATTTCCAAACTCTCCCATATATTTTTTTTTATTTCTGTTGCTGATTCCAATCTGGCCCACTACTGATATGAACACCTCCTAAATATCTTTCTTGATTTGGCATATTTCTCTTCAATCTATCCTTTAATCAAACACAAAGTATTTGTATCTAAAGTATATATTTAATTATATGACTGTTTTATTTCAAAATCTCAATTACTATCTTTTATGTATTCTGTCACTAGCCTACATTTTAGGCCTCATTTCTCTTAACTGTCTACACCTCACTAGGTTACTCATTATTTTCCAAAGGTACCATGGAATTATTTAAACTAATTTAGTTTTAATTTATATTATTTCTTGAATATAATCTTTTTATCTCTTACTGAATCATTCCTGCGAAGGCCCTCTTAAGGCCACTCCCATTAAGGCCCTTTGTTGCTTTTGCTACTTTGTGTGCACCATGTAGTTTCTCTGTGATGCCTGTTCACCGCCCTAGCCTTGAAGCCAGCTGATTATGGTCTGAAGCCTCTACAAACTGTGAGCTAAACAAGCCCCTCCCCCTTTAATTTGAGTGTTGGTATTTTGTTTCAGCACAGAGAGAAAAGTAACTAACACATGTGGTAATGCATACAATGCATATACTCTGAAAGAAAGAATGGTTCACTTCTCAGGCGGCATGGAACACAATGGTATGACATTTACCACTGTACTCAGAACAATGCAAAAATGTAAAACTTATAAGTTATCTATTTCTACAATCTTCCATGTGATATTGTAGGACCATGGATACTTTAAAAAGAGACTGAAGAAAGTGAGACAAAAGAATATGCTACTTTGCCATACTCCACCGTATTCAAGGGACTGTATAACAGGTTCCTTAAAATTATTTTCCCTATCTAGCTGCCCCAAAATAACTTACATTCCAACAACTTTTGACCCTGGTAATCATAATTCTACTCTCCACTTCTATGAGATCAGTTTGTTATATTCTACATATGATATTATGCAATACTGTGCCTGATTCATTTCAGCTAATATAACATCTCCAGGATTATCCATGTTCCATCAGTTGTACTTCACAGAAAATCTTTTAATGGTAGAATAGTATATATATTCCAGATGTTTATTCATTGGTCAATTGATGAATTTAGGTTGTTTTTACTTCTTGCAAATAGTGTGGCAATAAAAATGATAGCGTGGATGCTCAATGAACTTAAGTTTACTGCCTTTGGATGTATACCTATCAGAGAAATTATTAGATTGTACAGAAGCTTCATCTTTAATTCTTTCTTTGTGGCACTGGAGATCTAAGCAAGGGCTTTGCATACACAAAGTGAGTATGATATGTTCTAGCTATACCTCTAGGCCTTGCGTTTTTACCTGTTTGGAGAATGCCCGTACCATTTTCCATAATAGTATCTTACATTTCTGCATATATAAGAAAGGTGTCAAAAGATGGAAGGAAGTGGACCTGAGAGGAGGTCAACAAATGGAGATGAAGGAATTAAAATGTGTCATGTAAATAAACTCCTCACAACTAGTGCAAACATTACATACTGCAAAGATGCATTAATATAAATTTTTAACAAATAGCAAACAGGTGAAAAAGGCTCTATTTTTATACATTTGCATCAATACTGATTATATTTGTCTTTTGATAAAAATGAATTTTATTGTACAAGGTAAAATCACTTTATAGAATTAATTTGGATTTCCTTGTTATTTGGTATAATTTTACATTAT
Organism: Thryonomys swinderianus; assembly: GCA_004025085.1. NCBI lineage: Eukaryota > Metazoa > Chordata > Mammalia > Rodentia > Thryonomyidae > Thryonomys > Thryonomys swinderianus. The sequence continues at coordinate 25,048 of PVIC010009322.1, forward strand.
TCATACTTTCACCATGTTTATGCACTTTTTCTTTTCTTTTCTTTTTTTTTTCTTTTTTGAGACAAGGTCTTGTTTTGTAGTTCAGGCTGACTCTGAGTTCACTAATTTAGCCTAGGCAAGCTGAACTCAATAATCATCCCTTTTCTGCCTCCCGAGTGCAGGGATTACAGGCGTAGCCACCATGCCCAGCACTGTGTTATGTGGTACTGATTGCTGGTGGGCGTAGTCACCACACCCTGTATTGCTGTATGTGATCACTGGGGATTGAACCAGGGACCTTGTGTTTGCTAGGCAGGTGCCAGAACCACTGAGCTAAATTTCCAGCCTTTTATGGTTCATTTTAAGAAATATTTTCTTACATGCAGTACTCATTTCTAAATCTATTTTTTTCTTTTTGGATTGCTATTTTTTGTTTTGAATTTCTGGAGTTCCTTAAATATTCTGCGTATTACTTGCATGTCAGAGCTCTAGTTTGTAAGGATTTTCTCACTTTGTACAAATTTTCTTTTCACTTTCTTGGCTGTTCCCTTAGCTGTGCACAACCTTATCAGTTTGATGTTGTGTAAATCACTTTCATGATGCTAGTACAAAATATCTGAAATCTGCAATTGAGAAGAACATGTTTTATTTTAGCTGAATGAATCTGAAGGTTCAGCTCACAGTCACATGACTTCAAGGCAGAACTGGCTTGGTGAAAGGGCAAGGTGACGACAATTGTTCAATCTGCAGTGGCCCAGATGCTGAAAGAAAGAAAATGTTAAGAGCTGGAAGTAAGAATACACCCTTACAGCTCATGACTTCAGTGGCCACTTCCAGCGTGGCCTCACCTGTAAATAGCACAATAATTTCTGCACTCATCAACATATTAATCCACCAATGAGTGTTGTTCATCCATAATCAAATCAATTTCAAAAGTCCTACCTTGGAACATCTGAGCTTTTTGGATAACATTTTAGATGTAAACCATACATGATATAATTGCATTTGCTTGTATTTTCTTCATGATTTTGAACTTAAATGCAAAAATATAATTGATTAAGCTTATGTTTCCCCTCTGTTTTCATAATTTCAGTGCTTATAGTTAATCAGTTTGAATTGATTGTCTACATGCTGAGGGACATGAATTTACTTTCATTTTTTGTGTTTAGATGTACAGTTTTCCTAAAATTTCTGAAGCTTCAGGTACCATGTGAAACTGACAAAATAAGAATATCTATGTAGTAGTATAACGACAGTACTTAACTAGTAGTAAGTACTCAGTACGTTCTGTCTGTGAATGTCAAATAAATTAGTACATAGTTGTTATTTGAAATAGTTTCAATCAATGATTTTTAAAATAGAAAAGTATAAACTTGTCAAATTCAAGATCAGATTTTTGTAACATATATAAAATAAAGCAACAAAACATATTAGAAAAGAGGGGAGATGAAATCTATTAACTATAAATGATAAAGGGACTATTACTAAGCAGAGTTAATTCAAAGAAATCTGTACTTTGACATAATTATGAGTTCCAGAATGCTTGTATAAGATCTTAGAAAATGTACATGTCAAGCCATAATTTAGTATAGCAATCTAATGAGATTTTTACTGATGTGCCATATTTAATATCTTTGAATAGCAATGAAGAGAATTTGTTTGCTTGCAAGTTTTAATATTTATATGCACAAAATATTTTGTATTCATTTTTTTCTTATTTTCTTCAAATTTGGAGATTTTCCTAGCAATTTTATTTTTTGTACCATTTGAAAATTTAAGCATTCACAACTTTGAAATTGAATATTATTTAGTTTCTTCAAAACTTTTTTGGATTAATAATTTTAAGAAAACATTCTGTTATGCAAAATTTTTAACAAGAATATTATGTTTTTGCCAGATACAACATACTGAACCTTTAGGTTTTTAACAGTAATTTTTACAAACCACTACACATACAATGAATTTTTATAGTAAAATATGCAGCTTTTTTTACTTCAAATTTCATGTCATAAAAGTTTGTAATCTATTTTTATTAAAATATTATGCAAATACCCATCTGTTTTCTTCCATTAGAAATTTAATTGTAGGAGAAATTATTTGTATACAGTTTGAAAATCCTTAATGAATAACTTACATCTGTATTATCTTTAGTAGTGAAAACCAAAATATGCCTACTTTTAGTTATGTGGGCAATTCATGAATGCATACAATTTTAAAAAATCCGTACTGACACACAAAAGAAAAAAATTCTGGAGTTTTCTTATGCATATATTTTTAGAATTTTATTTCATTAGTATATGAAGTTTGCATTCATTTTAGGTAGACAAATACATTTAACATATCTTGATTCTGTTTTATCTTTTTTGCCCACCCACCTTCTTTCCAGTGTATCTTTGAACATTTTCTATTTTAATTATTATTTTCATTATTGTTATTATTTGTTCATGTTAGAGACAACATGTTCATTTACTTGATATATTTGGGTCTCTTTGCCCTTATCTCATCCCTGACCCTCAGTCTCTTGGACCATTACCTAATTGAAAAATGTCTGTCTCCCTGATTCCTTTACTCAGTCTTTTACTTTGTTCTTTATTTGTACTTTCTATTCCTCAAATGAGGGAAAGCTGATTGTGTTAAGCTCGTGTGTTTGATTTATTTTATGTGCTTTCCAAGTATGTCAATTTTCTTGCAAGTGTCTCAAATTTATCTTTATTTATAGCCTACTAGTATATGCTTTGTATATATTAAATAGATAAATATAAGACAAAAAATTCAGTGGCTTCTATACAGTGTTTTCCTTAAATCTTAGTCCAATTGAGCATCAACATAAGCTAACTTGATAATATTTTTGCATATTATATAGTACATGTGTATTTGCGTTAGGCAGAAAAACATATCTGAAAATTGTTTACTGCTTAATTAACAGCACTGCCAAATATGCTATTTCACAAGGCAAAATAAAGTTTTTGGTGTTATTAAATTAATAATTTTGAATAGGGGAGGTTATATGGGATTATTCCTTACTCAAATATAATAATATTTAACCCAAATATAATAATATTTATAATAATAAGTAATAATCTCTTACAGATCAGAGATGGAAGATGGAGAGGGGGAGGCAGTGAGCAAGACTGTGAATAAGCAGATGTCAGAGTGAGACAGAGCTGACAAACATATAAAGAACCCACAAGCTAAGACAGACATAGGATCCTTAGCTTAAAAAATTAGGAAAGGAAGAGGAAGAAGATTTTTCTTCTAGAAACTCCAGGAGTAATGCAGTGCTGATAACAGCTTCGTTTTAGCTCAGTGAGACCCATGGTGGACTTCTGTTGCTCTGCAGAACTGAAGAGTAATATTCTTTTTTTTTTTTTTTTTTTTTTTTGAGACAGGGTCTTGCTTTGTAGTGCAGGCTGGCTCTAAGCTCACTATGTAGCCCAGACAAGCCTGGAATTCAGCAGTCCTTCTGTTTCTGCCTCCCGAGTGTTAGGATGACACCCCGCCTGGCACTGTGGTATGTGGTATTGATTGCTGGTGGGCGTGAGTCACCACGCCCAGCATTGTATGTGGTTATGGCGATCGAATTCAGGATTTGCACTTGCGAGGCAGGCGCCGGAACCATTGAGCTAAATCTCCGGCCCAATTTCTGTCGTTTTAATCCAATGCATTTTGGTAACCTTTTTTTTACAGTCATGGTAAGAAACTTACATTATATATTTGGATTGATATGAAAATCTGTGCAGAAGGTCAATTTATTTTAGTGTTCCACACTTGAGAAAAGTTTCACAAACAACTACATTTTAAGATTAAGAACTACTCATATTTTATATTTTTATATTTCGACTTGCCTTTCACCAAACCACTTAAAAATGTGTTTCACCTCAAATTTTGATTTGCAGTATAATAATTTTCCTCACACGATCTTATTTAAAACAAAAAAGCTTTCCTTTGCTGTGTCACCAAATACACTAGCAACTCTATAACTAAGTCAGTTCTTAAGAGGAGAGAGATTATTACAAATATTAAAAATAAGTATTTAAAATGTTAAAATGACCAATGGTATGTTATGTTATATGCTATTTGAGTGGAGGAACAAGTGTAATTTGACTTTCAGTGTTTAGTGTAGGGATTTTAACTGTTTTAAAATTCACGGTTAAACTCGATTGTGAAATTGCATTTTCATTTCTCTATAACAGTTCGGTTAACAATTTCCCATTTACATTGACAAGAGAAAAAAAAAAAACAGCCAAAAACCAGCAAAAGAAGGTCACTCAGTCAAATGCAAACCTAAAGTGAGACAAATTCATGGCTTCCCCTTGCCACTCATTTTCTTTCTCTGGGTGTACGTGGGAGGGGACAGCAGCTATTAGTCATCTTGTCACTGGGGAAGTGATTTCTGGGCTTGAAGTAAATGTACTTTCTCCTGACTCACCTGAAATATTGGCTCCATCTCTACTGTATCTGCTGGGATATACAAGTCGGAGTGACTTGCGGTCAGTCTTTGCGGTCACTCAACAGAATATAAACCCCATCCCGCCTGCTCAACTGGCTCCGCCTTTGCAGAAATCTCCATTCAGGTTTTGGTGATGTGTTTCACAGTGTTTGCTGGACTGCTCCATGGGCATCATTTCAATCAGACACACCTATTGGCTTATGTTTCTCAATTTGTAGCTTGCTTGGGGCCTGATTGGAGAAGGCTAACATTCTGACTAGGCTTCTCTGACCTTTTCATGCATTTAAGGATGTAAGGATAAGGCTGGGGGTTTAACTCAGTGGCACAAGTCCTGAGTGGCAAGGTCCTGAGTTCAATCTCAATACAGAGGAAAGACGATCAAAACAACAACAAAAGAGTGTGATGATCAGGACATGCTGACCAAAATAAAGGTACATGTGCAAAGGTAGACACACTTGTAGTCACTGTGTCCGCATGAGAGATTGACATCCTCTGGCCCGCTGACAGGCATTTTCTCATTGTTTCAATGCAGCTTCCCTCTAATCTAATCTAATCTAATCTAATCTAATCTAATCTAATCTAATCTAATCATCTATTTTCTCTTGTCTTGTTTGGATTTTTAAATCTTTGCATTCTAAAATAGTAAGATTCTGGATCTTACTACTTAAAAGGAGTCTTGATATTGAAAAGAGCAAAAGAATTTTTGTAGGGTTTTGACCATGAATGGGTGTTGGATTTTGTCAAATGCTTTTTCTACATCTATTAACATGAGCATATGATTTTGTCCTTGAGTCTGTTAATATAGTGTATTATGTTTATTGATTTACTTATGTTAAACCACCCTTGCATCCCAGGGATGAGTCCAACTTAGTCATGATCTTCTTCATGATTATCTGTATTCTATTTGCCAGTATTTTATTGATGATGCATCAATGTTCAATAGAGAGATTGGTCTGCAGTTCTCTTTTTTTGGTTGAGTATTTCTCTGCTTTTGGAATCAAGGTAAGGGTTGCTTTGAGGAATGAATTTGGATTACTGCTTCCCATTCAATTTCATTAAAAAGTATGATAGATTTTGTGAAATAGGAAATATTCAAAGGGAATGGGGTAGGGGAAAGTAATGAGGGGAAAGAATAAGTATGATTTGAAAAGAAAAAGAAAGAACATGTACATAGGATATGGTTATGGGGTGGGTAGGGATATGGGTAAAAAAGAGAATTAACTCATGTCATATACTGGTACAAATTTCCCAATGTTGAGTGTGATTGTGAACTGTACATAAAATGTACCAATAAAGAATTCAATTAAAAAAAGTTTGAGAAGTATTGGCATTAACTTTTCTTTAAAAGTTTTGTAGGGCCAGAGATTTTAGCTCAGTGGTTCCAGTGCTTGCCTCACAAGTGCAAGGCCCTGAGTTTGATCCCAGTAACCACATACAATGCTGGGCGTGGTGGCTCACGCTCACCAGCCAGCAATACCACATACCACAGTGCTGGGCATGGTGGCTCATGCCTGTAGTCCCAGCACTCTGGAGGCAGAGACAGGAGGATTGCTGAGTTCGAGGCTTGCCTGGGTTACATTGTGAGCTCAGGGCCAGCCTGAACTATAAAGCGAGACCTTGTCTCAAAAAAAAAAAGAAAAAAAAGAAAAAAGAAAAAAAAAGAAAAAGTTTTGTAGAATTTGCCAGTAAAGCCAGGGTTTTTCTTTGTTGGTAGGTTTTTAAGTACATTTTCAATTTCACAGATTGATATTGGGTTAAGATTTTAATATACTCTTCATTTAGCTTTGGAAGTTCATATATGTCTAGAAATCTATCAATTTTTTCTACATTTTCCATTTTTGTAGTGCAAATTTCAAAATAGGTGTTTATTATCCTTTCCCTTGCATTAATTTCTACTTTGATCCTTACAATTTCCACCCTAGTATGAGCTTTGGGTTTATTTTGCTCCTCTTTTTCTAGTAGATTGAGATTCAGCATTAGATTGTTCACTTGAGCTTGGACTATTTTCCAGGAGTAAGCATTCACTGCTAAGAGTTTACCTTGTAGAACTGCTTTCATTGTGTCCCATAAATTTGAGTCATTTATACTCAAATGAACGTACCTTGAGAACACATTAATAAGTGAAATAAATAGGTCACAGATATGTAAACACCTTATCTTTTCTCTTGTATGAGAACCCATAGATGTGAATGAGTCCTAGAATGTATGATAGGAAATGAAATAGGAAATGTTCAAAGAGAAAGAAGTAGGGGAAAATAATGAGGAGGAGGAAAAATCTGATTGAAAAAGAAAGCATATATAATATAGGAGGTGGGCAGTTGTAGAGTGGGTAGGGATATGGGTAAAAATGAGAATTAACTTGAGTCAAGTTTTCCAATGTTGAGCATGACCATGAGGTGTATATAAAATATACCAATAAAGAATTCAATTAAAAGAAAAAGAAAAGAGCAAAAGGAAAACAATTCATTCAGTCAAGTGATTTCAAAAATTAAATTAATTACTTAACAAAAGTAAATTTAAAACTCAAAACTATTCTTGCTCCCTGAAGCAATCAATTCAGTTGGTAGAGTCATACATCAACTAGAAAAACTAAAATAGTAAGAGCTAAAACACAGTGGTTAATATTTCAAGACTAGTATTCCAGTGGGGACAGAAAAATATTGATGATGAGAGACATATTTCTTTGGGGGACTAGTCTACTTTGACATAGCAAAGAGAATGTGGAACTGAGCAACATTTGGCTTTAATTTACTGTGCAGCACACTGAGGTGAACAGTGCCTATAGCAGAGAAAGTGTCTGCTGTCTGGGCTTGTCTACCTGTTAGCTATGTGAATAGTATAAGAACATTTTCCTTCTAAACTTCAGGGGCTTCATTCACACCACAATATAGTATTAGTGTTTTTAGGGTTCTTGTACGTAGTAATTTGTATGCCTTTAAGATTATTAGGATGCCTATTAGCAACTATTATTGACTGTAATGTTGCTGGTCTAAATGAAATCAAAAGATGACTGTAAAATTATCAATATATGGACAGCTAACCAATTGGATACTTGACGCTCTACTAATAAGCTTCCTCTTAATTTTTTTTTCCCTTTGGCAGTACCAAGGATTGAACTCAGGCCCTTGTGCTTCCACTGTAGGCTCAGTATCACTTGAGCTAAATCCCCGGCCCAGCTTCTTATTAATTTTGAAGAAAGTTCCTGTCATTCTATTAGGGTTTTCTCATACAATTCTAATATAGACAAAGAAAATTTATTTGCAAAAACTAACCACCATTTACTATGTATGACCTATGCAGATCTATAAAGGACCATAGTTTCTGGCTCTGAGAGTTACACAGTCAGCAGCAACATGTCAACATCTTTATGGAATGAAATTAGAAGACTGATCAGCTGAGTATAAAGCAGTCTATTTTTTCACCTAAAGGATTATTTACCTCTAAAATTATTAGAATATTTGACAAATAAGCTGTATAACTGAGAGGTTATTTTAAACTGTACAACATTTTAAAGAAAAAAGTGTTTTATTGAAAATTTTAGAATCAAATGAAATGAATAAAAAGAGCTGATATAATTTTAATTGTCAAATACACATTGGAGTAAAAAATGAGTGCCTTATAATTCACCTTTTGAATATTATTTTTACTAATAAATAAAAGATTTAATTAAATAATTTTCACTTATTCTCCAAACAAAAGAAGAAAGCTGATATATTGGGATACAGCAAGATGAGTATTTTGGATATAAAATGCTAAGAAGAAAAAAATTCCCATTTTCATGGAAATTAAAATTTTTGGTACAAAGATTTTAAGAAAAAAGAAAATTTAAGTAGAATAATATGTACATGTTAATATTTACTTTTGTATTATTTTTATTTTATTGTAACACAAATAGGTATTCATAAAGAAAATATAAAAGTTCTTTGAAAAATCACTTTTCATAAAAAATAGTTATGGAACAACAATAGTAATTATTCTGTATATCATGATGGAAAACAATGTTTTTTTAAGTGCTTTCTATCTTAACACATTTTCTAATAATATTAAGCTTTTTTCTGAACAAACATTTTAATTATTGGCAAAGTGTAATTTTGATTTTCATATAAGAGCATTTAAAATTATAGTTCTACATTTTATTCTTTTTTGGAAAAAATAGTAAAAATTGTTTTCAACTGTTACAAATTTAGAATAAAATTTACTACTTTACAATTTTTTTAATTTCAGTTTTACATTATTTTCACTAGAAAGCTCATGCCACTTTGTCATATTTTAAATATAATATTTCTCTACTTAAAATTGTATTCTGTTGGAATTTTATGTTTTTATTTTTTTTTTTATTTTCTGAGACAAGGTTTCACTTCATAATTCAGGCTGGCCATGAGATGGCTATATAACCCAGGCAACACTTGAACTCAGCAATCCTCCTGCCTCTGCCTCTCGAATGCTGGGATATAGGCATAAGCCACTACACCCGGCCCACTGGATATTTAATATCTGCACACTTCACAATTTACTCTTTTGTTTCCTTATTTTAAAGAATAATGTCACCTTACCGCAGAAGCTTGTACAAATCTCACCAAACTACTTTTTAGATGCCATGGTATACTCAGGAAACAAACCCATAGTCACAGAACTTCCTTCTCTATCTCTTGTGTCTTCTTCCACCTGGCAATCCTTTTATTACTGTGCTTTTTAAATTTTTCACTGGTTGAATCCATTAGTTATATGAGTAAAGACTACTGTCTGCTATTAATCATTCCTTTCAGTAGAAGTAGGATTTTTGTTAGGTTTTCTCAGATTTTATTAGATTTTCTCAAATTTCAAGTACATGAAGACAGTAACCCTCCATATCTCTAATGTTCGTACTTTTTTCTCCACATTATCAGAAACACCTATGTCCTCTGAGACAGCAACCTGAGCTAACTTCCATCACGGAAGGAACACTGGAACAGGATGGAATAAAGGACTTTCCACAGGTCCAGTAGCCACATTTGGTTTCTGCCAGCTGTCTTGCACACTTAGGCGTAAAGGGATCGGCCACCAAGTAAACTTTGATTGTGTTTGTGGATCTGTTAGGACACTGTGAAATGGGATAAGTGATGGCTATGTTATCCCTTCACTGTCACAAGTTGCAAAATTCAACAAGAAACCGGTGGGATATCAGGAGTCCTCCATCAAAGACAAGAAACTTTGTAGCCCTAAATATTTTGCTCTGTCTTCCTCCCTATGAATTTGTATTTACCTGGGGCCACAAGGATTTATGTTTAAAAAATATTCCAGGGTGGGGCCGGAGGGTTAGCTCAGTGGTTCCGGCACCTGCCTCGCAAGCACAAGGTCCTGAGTTCGATCCCGGGAAACCACATATAATGCTGGGCGTGGAGACTCACGTCCACCAACAATCAACACTACATACCACAATGCAGGACGTGGTGGCTCACGCCTGTAATCCCAGCACTCGGGAGGCAGAGACAAGAGGATTGCTGAGTTCGCGGTGGCTTGCCTGGGCTCCATAGTGAGCTCAGGGCCAGCCTGAACTACAAAGCGAGACCCTGTCTCCAAAAAAAAAAAAAATTCCAGGGTAATTACTGAAGATGCTTGCAGTGGGAGGGAAGGATACTTCCTTAAAATGACCTGGTAATATATGCAGTTTGGTGGCTTTGGGTGTGTAATTTAGATTAAATTCAGAAAAAATTGGAAAGCAACATGAAATTTTACTTCAAGCTGTTGTTAGACTTTTGCACTTCAATGTATGAAGTGCACAAATGTATGAAGTACACAAACAGCTCATTCTTAGAAACTCTATTCCTCTATTCCTGGAAGCACCACATCTTTCTGTGGATCAGGGTACAATGATGAGCCTTTTGTCCTTGCTATAATTTTAGATACATATTTGCTTAACTCCTGATAGTATAGTGTTTTCACCTACTTTCTCTTCTGCTTGTATTTTATTGATAACGTTGAGAATGAATAGTTTAAAGATAATATGGTGCATCTGTCACAGTTAATGAGGAGAAAGGTTATTACTATTACTTACCAATAGTTTTGTCCCCATCACCATTGTATATATTATCCTTAAAACAATCGCATACTTATTCTCCACAACCTCACCAGCATTTGTTGATGGCTAATTTTGAAGTAGCAGCTATTCTTTGTGGAGTGAGATGAAATCTCAGTGTTGTTTCCATCTGCATCTCTCGAATGACTAGTGACATAAAACATTTCTTCATATATTTCTTAGCTGCTTTTACTTCTTCCTCTGAAAAGTGTCTGTTCATATCAGATGAACATTTTTGAATTGGGTTTTTAATTGTGGGGGTTGACTTTTTAAGCTCTTTATGTATTCTAGATAGTAGCCCTTCTACACTTTTGGTAGGACTGTAGACTTGTACAACCATTACGAAGATCAGTGTGGAGATTCCTCAGAACACTAAGATTAGAAGTCCCATTTGACCCTGCTCTTCCCCTGCTGGGGATATATACAAAAGAACTGCAAGATTCAAACCACAGCAATCTATGTGCACCCATGTTTATAGCAGCTCAGTTTGTGTTAGCTAAATCTTGGAAACAACCCAAATACCCATCAACTCTAGCCTGGATAAAGATGTGTTTTTTTAATAAAATGAAATATTACTCTGTCATAAAGAATGATGAGATTGAATCATTTATAATCAAATGAATATACCTTAAGGACAGAGTCATAAGTGAAATCAATAGGTCACAGATATGTAAATATTGTATCTTTCCTCTAGTATGAGAAACTCAAGCTGTAAATGAGTTCTAGAATGCATGATAGATATTGTGAAGTAGTCAATATTCAAAGGGAAGTGGAGTTTGGGGGTGAGTAATGAGGGGAAAAATTATGGTATAAAAGGAAACAAGTTATGGGAATTGTAAGAAAATTCATATTATATATATTTTTATTTTTTTTGCTTTAAGAAGTCTATGTTTACATTTTTGTAGTATTCTTGGGTAATCCTTCTGTTGTTTAGCTTTTAATCTTACTATAATGGAGTGATTTCATTCTGACAGATATTATATACATATGTGGCAAATTTCCAGGTGTGTTTGTTTTATATATAAACCTGTTGTAAAATAACCATGCACATATCATTATGTACACAAAAACTTTCAATTGTATTAGATAAATACCTGGTGTTTTGACCACTAATTCAAAACTTATCAATAACTTGTGCAGATAATATTCAAATAGCTGTAACTGGTACAAGAACGTTAATAGAAATATGAAATGTACTTTTATAAAGTAGGGTAGTTTCTCATTATGTGCTTATCAATCTTGTTCAGTCCAAAGAATCTGTAGTACAAAACAGTCAAGTCTAGTTAAGACTTGGCAGAGAGATTAATTTTTTATAAAGACAAGATAAGTGCTGTCATTTCTTAAAGGAAATGTGATTATATTCTTATTTTAAGAAAACTTAATAGCTCCTCTGGGTAGATGGCAAAAGCATTTCTTAATTAATATTCTGGCAGTGCTAATGAGATCAAAGTTTGGAACACAGACTCAGAATATTATAGAACCTGTGGATAAATCTGTGTCCTAAGCACTGGGAGTGGTGCTGTGTTTTAGATTTGCTTTTGAGCCATGTTAATTTTAAACCACAAATAAATGCTCATGTTTCTAAATGCCCTGCACCTGCTCAGGCTTAGTCTATAACAGATGGTTTTATGTTTTGTTAATAGTCATCACAGAATTCAACAACACTCACTGAGCTTTGTACAAGTAACCTTGCATTTATCTATGTTTAACCTGCTTTCAATATGTCTTTAGACTTTTGTTCTTGGACATAAAAGGAATGAGATAATAATTTAACAGCTTTAACAGTTCCTTTAGTTTTCTGTTATATAGCCAGATAACAATAAAAGAGTAGTTGCTATCCTACAGATGATCACTGAACTTCACGATAACTTGAACATAGTTTCCATTCTTTAAAAAAGAAACTTCATCTAAAGTATGCAAAGGATTGTCCAACTCAACAATGTCAACCCAACCACCCAATTATATAAATGTTATCTGGTAGGGTGATCACTTAAAATGATCACTTTTAGTTAATTTGTAGCTTTTTTGATAGTACAACCAGTAAATCTGCAATTTTTCATTTAAAAATGATTAGATCTTAGAGTTACAATGGAGTATCTGTAGTGTGTTTTATTAATTGGAATTAGTAAGAAGAGTTTAAACCTCCCGACTACAGCTGATTTCATCTAATGCGGTTTAAAAATCATTTGGGGTTTAATGTGACAGAATATTCACATAATTTAGTGTTGAAACACTGCATGAAACATGAAACCAAATATGACGGTTGCTGTTAATTGAATTAAACTCAATTTCTGCCAAATATCAGGTGTGCTGCCCAGGGTTATTGTAACTCTATTAGAGATAGCAGTGGGTTTCCCAACTGGAAAATGATGTGATTAAGAATTAAAAGCTGTTTTAATGATGCTTGCATATTATATGATTAAGGAGACCTTTTTAACTGTTTATGTTACTATATTAATCACTTATTTTTCCATGAATAGACTACATCTAGACTGAATTATCAAGAAATGAGATAAAATATTTATGATTGAGTCTTCATAGATTGCTGTTGGATAAGTATGCCTAAAATAATTTTTTTTTACTTAACTTTTCAGTGTATGTTAATCTTTGATGACAGATAAATTAAACTCACAGCCGTCTCAACCAGTATATACAATTTTTTTCTACAAAGGCTATTTTTTATCTAGAATTTTGATTGTACTGCAAAAGTGCATTTTTTGAGAACTTAAATAACTCCTTTATGAGGTGCAATCAAAACCTGTGATGCTTATTTAAATTTGAAAAGAAATATCATTACATTAAAAGATACATCATCATTGAACCTCGCACAAACCCAGCCTCTCACTTCAAACGCACTTCTTTATTCTGAAGCAGTGGCTCATTGTGCTGTCATGGCTTGCTCGATATCCTGAGTTAATTTAAAATATTTACTTATGGTCCTTTTGACTTTCATGAAGACCCAGAAGCCACACAATGCCAAACTGAGTAAGTAGGTAGGATAAGGACATGCTGTATACTTTTATGTGACAGAAATTTTCATATCAGAAGGCATATGTGGCAGACAGTATTCTTTGGTTGGAGGATAAAACCGTTGCTTGTTTTCTAAGGTTTATTTTCCACAGTTGTTTCTTAAACATCTTAATAATTCCTTAAAATGTATAGACTCCACCAGAATCTTCCTGGGTACAAATTCACACAATTTTGTCAAGTTCCAAACCGTAATGAAATAGGGCTGAACTTTGAGATGCTTCTTGCATCACGAGAACTGGGTGATTCTGACTGTCTCAACCTTGCTCTCAGGATCATTAGCATAAACTCAAGTTTTGACTCCATTTTGTGATGTTTCTTGAAAAGTTGTTACTCATTTTAAGTGACACACATTTATATTCAACTTTAGGCAATATATTTTCTTGAGAAAGTTGTAAAGAGAAATGGAGTACTTTGAGCATATTTCAGAAAGAGGTGATATCCTCTTCTCCCTGGCAGGTGCTTGCAGGGACTTTGGCTGGGTCATTGTGAAAAGTTGATATACTTCCTACAGGTTAAACTCACACACACATAGGAACCATTTTAGAACTGCGTTCTCTGACTGTTTTAACTCTCAAACTTGTCCAGATTAACCTTCCAGCCAAGTGCCCACCAGTGTTGTTTTTCATACACCAGTACTGGTCCTGAGAGGTTTTTGTGCTTTTGGGTCTGCTCATGTAGATAAAGATATTTTTGGTATTTTCTGAACTGTCTCTCTCACTTCTGGAAGAGCAATTTTCCCATAACCTCAGAGAATTACTGATACTCAGTACATTCCATTGTTTTCTAGGAAGGGGGTGTGGTGACTTCCCAACTCCTTGTATAATGGGCTGAAGGGTCACCTCATTTTATTTCTTGTTGGTGGTGGTCATTCAGCCCATGACACAATATTCGATTTTAGAAGATTTCTAATTCTATTTTTTTTTTTTTTTAGACAGGGTCTCGCTTTGTAGTTCAGGCTGGCCCTGAGCTCACTATGTGGCCCAGGCAAGCCTCGAACTCAGCAATCCTCCTGTCTCTGCCTCCCGAGTGCTGGGATCACAGGTGTGAGACACCATGCCCTGCAGATTTCTAATTCTTAACAATCATTTCGTTACATATCTTCAGCTTGCTTTGAAAAATAGAACACATTTCCCTCTATGATTATTTCTGTGACATATCCCAGTGAATTCACTGTAAGACATGATATCCGGGGAATGTTCCATTGTCTTAACCTTCAGTTCAAATTCTGACATGATTGTCCACTTCTGGATTAGGGTGGGGAGGTAGAATCTTGTATTCAAAGGCTCTGAGTGGAAAGTGGACGCTCTATCCCAGGCTTACCAGCAGAGGAAGATTCCAAATGTAGAAAATGACTGAGATGTTTATCAGTTCAAAAATAACAAATTTAACTAGCCAGTTATACACATGCTTATCTTCCAACACTTTCACTTACAAAATTTAGTATTTATCTTTGAATGAAAAGATAATCCCATTGCACTCCAAAGAACTAAGATTATATTCACTTTTCTTCAAAAGAGACGATTTGAAGCCCATGAGCTACTGAAAATCGAGTGAATGGTGTCCGTAGTTGATGTCTACTCTGCCTACCGACCCATTCTAATTTCACCGGATAGTTTAGTAATTGCATAATATAAGGTAAAATGCATATCATTTAATATGTGAACTCAGTGAAGCAGCCAAGAATTTAGTAATATCAAATTATTTAAATATATGTGCGGATTTAGTTTCCCTCTCTCGTGAAAGGAAGAATGGACTAGAACATCACCATGGCGACGATTACCCAGGGGTATCTCTTCTTCCTCACTGGCAAAAGGTCTATTGTCTCGGGCTCCTGTATGGTATTGTTTGCATCACAGGTTTATATCATCCCCAGCAGAGTTCAGTAGGGATTTGTGTATATCACGTACTGACCTGTGGCACTGCTTAGATAATTAGGTGTCTTCCTTTTTTCTCCATATCTTCAGTAAATTCAAGGGCTGACTGCTTGGATTATTAGTGACCCTAGTGTGCAAAGAGACTCACTCCTCCTTTGGGCATAGAAATCATTGATTTTAACCAAGAATCTGTGGCTTCTCTTTGCTGAAGGAATTTGGGGCACTGAGGAGGGACCAGGGAATGCTGGGAGATGAGTGATTCAGAATCTGTGTCCCTTCCTTGACATTTTTGCTGCTCGTATCCTATTAAGTCATTGCTGTGTATGTGGGGGAGAGATTAGCTGGCTTCTGCAGTGTAAGGGGTCCTGCTGGTATTATAAGCCGCCTCGTCTCAGCAAGGGCTCTTAGAAGTGCTTCACTTACAGTGGTGTCCTAAGTCAACCGAGTGGTCCCCAGGTTTGCGTTTGTGCCCCGCTGAATCACTAGAGATAAATGCTGAACAACACCGAGTCACTTAAACAGCACAGTCACTTGGTGTCCTACAGTCAGTTATTAGTCTCCCCAGGGTCCGGTGACAAGTCGGCAACACTTTCTGAAAGCGAGAATATTGAATGACTGGAGAGAATGGCAATTCTCCAAAACCACACGGCCCTCTGCTGTGACCGTGATTCTGCTGTTTGGGGTTTGCCACAGATCAATGCAGGGTCTTCATCATCCTCAGACGCTTTTCAAATTTCTCATTTCATTCTTTTTCAACCTCTTTCAACACTTGAAACCTGTCTGCTATCATTAACGGCACTGTCTGTTCATTATCAGTAAAATAATGTATTTTCTGAATATTTTTCTTTTCTCCAATAGACACATTCTAAAATGTTTTTTTCCGTGCTCGCTTCGGCAGCACATATACTAAAATGGTTTTTCCTCAACTACTAAAATATGTATTCCCTAGTCCAAAGAGAAAATCAAGAGTAAATAAACCAAGAAAGCAAATATCTCTTATTTATTTGTTTGTTTGTTTATATTTTTATATTTTTAGCATGGGTTGAGGTGAGACAGAGTCTCAGATCTAGGATGTCCTTGAACTTGCTACTGAGCTCAGACTGGCTTTAATCTTCTTTTTCTTGGTAGTAGTAGTTTTTCTCTCCTCTTCCTTCTCCATCCTGTCTCCCCAAAGAAATTAGATTTATACTCCCATCTGAAAAACAAGTCTACTTTAAAAAATAAAAATATAAAAAATGATTCTCTAGAGGCAATGCAACAGATAAAAAAAGGAACAACACTCAGAGCGACCATGTACAATTACATATATTTGTTTATTTACCCAGATTTTTGGTTATCTGTTTGTGGGCCATGGGAAAAGTAAGGGAAACCTAAAAATGCAAAAATTTCTTGAATTAAAGAAGTGGAATTAGAAGACAAGGAATCTGTAGTAAGTAAAGCTTGCAGAACAGCCAAATATAAACTCAATAAAGGGCAATACATTGAAAGATGCTTTATTTTTCACAATAATATTTGAAAATGATGTTTAAATGGAAATTTCAGTAAGGACACAAATTAATTTACATACAAAATCCCAAATACATATTACTGCATTTATATTTTATGAATATATCTTTCAGCAACACTGTAACCTCCCAGCCACATCGCAAAGTGGAAAATAGAATAGAGATATGAGGACTATGTTAATAATTCTTTGTAGACAGCGCTGCTCTAAGTTTATGCCCTCTCCTTTCTTCACCTACAAAACCTCATGAGTGTAGAAAAGAGACAGATTTTATCTTCTTGCTCAGAAATTTTCTTCAAGTGGTTACTTAGGAAAGAGTATGTCTCTAAAATGAAAGAATTGAAGGTCTATGGCCTGGGAATTATCCTAAATCTACAGAATACAAGTGGCTTTGCCAAGAGATGAGTACTTCAAGAGACATCAGCTCAAGGGACTTCATGAAATTTCTGCCAGGCTGAAGGGAGCATATGAAGTATCTTGGAGCTCTTCAGTTATCTGATCAAAACAGTGCGATTCAAAGGCAAACATAAGCAAGAATCAACAAGGGACCCCGAAAGACCAGCTGAAGGGGAAGTAAAGTAGCAGTCATAGGAAACAGCATGGAAAACATTGTGTTCTTGTAAGCAAATCTAAAGCCTGATGAACTTTTATTATATCCAGAGCTACTAAATATGTCAAGTCAGAGCAGAAAAGTTTCACCTCACTATCTCTCTCCCTACACTGCAGAATCCTCTACCTCACATCATACCCTGATAGCCAGCCAGTGGGAATGTCAGTGAAATGGGAGAAATAAAGTCAAAGTATGAGGGAAAAGCAAATGTTTTTGCTATTTTTCAATCTTGTGTTCATCAAGTAAATATTCATTTATGTTACTGAACTTTTCAACTTTAATCTGTTGCTTTTAGATTTACTTTTCTCATTCTCCTCAGTCACTAAATAATACACTTCATTAAGTATTTTAATGTATTGCCTTTTGTTTGAATATATTTATACTAGCTGATTTGAACTCTTAGCTAGATAAATCACAGCAACATCTCAGAAATAACTCAGAATCAATTTTTTTAAAAAATGCAACAGTTATGTCATGCATTTTCTTTGTCTAGAAAGTTTTGATTCTCAACTAGCATTACAGAGAAAATATCACATCTAAATGTGTTGTTTTTTCCCACTTGTAAATAATTAACTTAGTTGAACTCATATTAAACATCATTCCTCATGAGACATCCTCCTCCATCCTTTCAGTTTACTACTGGTGCTCTTTTTTAATAAACTGAGTTGATTGGCACACTTTAAAAATACATTATGATCACATTCCTCATTGTGAATTTGGACCTGTACATAACATACCTTCCTATTTTTCCCATTCCTCTGCCATCTCTTCAATCCTCACCCCCTATGTACATAAGCTTTATTTTCATTTTTTTCTTTTTTAACATGAAATTTTTTTTCCCTTCTTTGCTTTCCACTGCCCCCGAGGCTCAGTGCTCTATAACCTGGCCCCCATGGGCATTTTCTGTGTCTACACAGATAATTTGTGCTGTTTATACTCAGTAGTCCAGTTTTATCTGATCTGTGATTGTCTCACTTCTGTGATTTCTTCTTTAAATATCCAGCTTTTCTACCATCTGTGTTCTCAATCCTGACAAATCAAGACAATAATACTTCAGCCTGCTGCTCTGAAAGTTGCTGGTAGTCTCATAAACTCATGATCAACAAAAGCAACTTTTTCATGCTTATACAAGGGTCTCAAGTATCAAATAGTATGCGATTTGTTTTAATTTTCAGAAGGAATGCTAACTTGAGGTGGCATCTGAATATATCTTATGTATTAACGACAAACTTGGAGTGTGTATATATGCATTTTAGGTTGATTTTATTTCAGTCATTCTATGTGTTTGAAGCCCCTTGTCACAATTCCCAATAATTCTTTTTTAAATTGGTTTCTTTATTGGTACATTTTATATACAGCTGACAATCACACTCAACATTGGGGAATTTGTACCAGTATGTGACACAAGTTAATTCTCATCTTAACCAATATCCCTACTCACACACATCCCCCACCCCTTATACACATGCTATTTCTTTTTCTTTCCAAATCATATTTATTCTTTCCCCTCATTACATTCTCCTACCACACACCCTTTGAATATTTCCTATTTCACAATATCTATCATATATTCCAGAACTCATTTACATTTACAGGTTCTCATACCAGGTGAATGTTCAAAAATCAATAGCTTTTGCATACACAAACAACAGACTCACTGAAAGAGACATTGAGGAGTCAATTCCTTTCATAATAGCAACCAGAAAAGTGAAATATCTAGAAATCAGTCTAGCAAAGGATATGAAAGATCTTTACTCTGGAAACTACAAGACTCTGAAAAAGAAGATATCAGAAAGTGGAAAGACATCCCTTGTTCTTGGGTAGGGAGAACTAACATCGTCAGAATGGCTATACTCCCACAACCACTATACAGATGCAATGCAATTCCGATTGAAATCCCAACACCATAATTCACAGAGCTAGAGAAAATAATCCACAAATTCATCTGGAACCACTAGAGACTTAAAAATAGCAAAAGCAATTCTAAGCAACCAGGACATGGCAGGAGTATTAAAATCCCCAACTTAAAACTGTACTACAAAGCCACTGTGATAAATACTACATGGTTCTGGGAAAAAATAACAGACACAAGGACCAGTGGAATAGATTAGAAAATCTAGAAAAAACTCCAGATGCACTAAGCCACCTTATCTTTGACAAAGGAGCCAAACATCCTCAATGGAGGAAAGACAGCCTCTTTAACAAATGATACTGGAAAAACTGGGCTTTAACCTGTCAAAAACTAAAGCTGGACATATCCCTTTCACTGTGTACTAAACTAAAATCACAATGGATTTGAGATTTAAACTTCAAAACGGAAACACTAATCCTGCTGCAAAACAGGTTAGGTAAAATTCTCAATATACCAAACTTTTGTGCTGTGTCATAGTGAGCATATGAAGCTGTAGTTCTGAAATGTATATAGAGTTATACACTGAACTATTCATTCTTCTTTAGTTTTTCAAAATAAACTACCTAGGAATCCATTCTTGGTTGCTTCTCAGCAACTTTAAATAGAGCCTGTTTGTTGTATTTTTCCTTATTTTCTAATTTTATTTCTTCTAGAATATTTTGCAAATCACCTTTCCTCTTGACTACTTATACAACTTCCCAAAAAGTTTCATCTTAGATGTTTAAATTTCATTTCCTAGACAAATTTTGGCTCATGGCACAATTGAGAAAAACTTGTACAATATCCATATAGTTCCTGCCCCCGACATGCATAAGCAGACCCAGGGTCACCATCCTGCTCCTGAGAGATACATTCATTTAACCTGTGAATTTACACTGACCCACACCATTATCAACTAACCCCCACAGTTCACTATGTTTCACTCTCGGTGTTGTACATTCAGCAGGTCTAGACAAACGCCCAGTGACATGCACTCAGGACTATAGTATGATAGAGTGTACTTCCTAATTCTAGAAATCCCATCTTCTGTCTATTCATCTTTCCCTTTCATAGTCCTTGCAGTTCTTAGAAATCACTTAACAGTTTACTGCTGTGATAGAATAGAAATTGTGTACTATGTTATAATTTTTTAATTAGAAAGTAACAACTTTAAAATTCCTTGTACTTTACTATTGACTTGTTATATTAGTCTATGCATAAAACTTATATATTAATTCTTGAAATAACAGTATTGTGTTTCTGATGATAATGTGTTTCACTGCTACAATAAAAATCATGTTCAAAATATAAAATACAAAATAACAAGGAGTAACTCTTTATACCCACACTTCAAAAGAATTTATGGAAACCAAATTTCATTTTATGAATTTCCATATTATATGTAATCTCATTACCAAATGTCTGCATTTTTTTTCTTTATTATAATTATCAGG